>VZRO01006863.1:295550-308387 GCA_013397915.1 Daphoenositta chrysoptera | reverse complement strand
CTCGCTCGGGGCTCCCCAGACATGTTCAACCAGCAGCAGTTCCAGCAGCAGCTGCTGCAGCTCCAGCACCTCCTCCAACAGCAGCAGCAGCACCACCACCCTCCGGCGCAGCAGGGAGGCCGGTAAGCGCCGCTACGCGAGGCCGGGGATTCGGGGCCTGTCCCGGGGGACCGCTCTCCTCCACCTCCCTGCGCTCCGTCCCTGCTCGCCGCGGCGGGGCTGGTGCGGGGCTGCCCGCCCCTGGCGGGGAAGGCGACAAAGGGAGGCGGGCGGGGGCTGTGGGGCGCGGGCCTCGATCGGGGCAGAGCCTGGAGGCACCGAGGGGGCCGGGAGTGTGGGAGGGAGGGCGGCGGCCCCGGTGGGTCCTGCCGTGTCGCCTCAGCGCTCCGGGGATCCCTGTCCGCCGTCCGGGGCTGGAGTCCCCGAGAGCCCGCGGGTGACCCGGGCAGCCCGTGTCGGAGCGGTGGGTGGGTGGATGCTCCGAGCCGAGCGTCGCCCCTCAGGGCGGGCAGGGCAGCCGGGGCTCAGGGAAAACGCCTTCTCCTGCAGAAACACGGCACTCGGCAGAGCCACCCTCAGCAGACACGAGCACTTTATTGTTTTATTGTTGAACTTAAACTGTTTATTTATTTTCTTTCTTTTGCTGGGTCTGCTGGTCTGGGTGCGATGATTAAACTTATTTCTGCAGCGGCACCAGCGCTTAGGCTGTGGCTCAGCACGGTGGGGCAGGGAGGGGATGGAGAAAATCATGTTTTGTTTGTGAAAGGAGAAAGACATTTGCCAGAAAATAACCACGGTTTTCCTAAAAAAATGCAAGATGTAAAACAACTTAGGAGCAGTTCTCCCCGATGAACTGAGATTTGTAGAACCAACACAAATTCTCCAAAATTAAGCATTTATTTGCAGTTACTGTTATCTTTAAAGTCTTATTCTTTGCAAATTCGAAGCAATGGGAAGTGAATTTAAGAAGAAAGTTGATTCGTTATTTAAGGAGTTATTGTATTACTTTATCCTTATAAGGCATTTGTCTCTGAGGTAAACGTGGGAATTTTTCTGTTTTACTAGAAATATGAACCTGCAAATCTTTTTACCATTTTTATATGTTTTATACTATAAAAAAAAGCTGCACTTAAAATGCCACTAAGGGGCTGACTGCTAGATAGCACTGCTGCATCTTACACCTTTAAAAGTATGATTTTTGTGGTATAAATATCTCGGCTCAGAGACTGGAACAATCTAGAGCAGCAAATGTGAAGATGAGCTGCTGTGAATTCTGTTAAAAGGGTTGGGTTTTTTTGTCAGAGTGGATATTTCGATCCATGTTGGTACCTCTTTTCAGCCCTGACAGATTTAGCTGTGTCAGCAGCGTGCATAGAGGTGGGCCTGACCTTGCAATCGCCTGAAGAAGTGCCTGCCAGTTTCTTCAGACTTTTCTCTCACGTCTGCTCCACCCTCCTTAGAACTGGAGAGCTCTTCTCTGCTGCTTCTTCCTCCTCGTGTTTTAAATATGAAGGCCGTGGTTTTATTTTTCCATCTGGTTCTTGCAGTTAGGGGGCACCATTGACAGTTCTGACCTGTCTGGCTCCCTGTGGGAGGTGTTGATTTTGGGAAAATGAGCTTTAAGCTACTGTGAAAACTCCCTGTTTTTTAGAACTTCTTTTTTGTTGTCGTGTTAAATGTAGCTGCTGATCTAGATCACTCATTTCTCCTGACGGGTGGTGCATAATTCTGTAGAACCGCAGTCAGCTCCTGGGCTTTTTTTATGCTGCTTGGGAGGCTCTATGTGGGCTTGGTGCTAAGGAGTTGTCTCTGACCTCAAATTCTTTGATAGACAATCTGACAGCTTTGGAAATTCCAGGAGAGTGGAGGAAAGAGGATACAGTGCCAGTGCATGGTGTCTTTTCATGCATGCATATCAGCATTTCAGCTGTTTGCACCTCTGTTTTATGCTTGCTAGGTGCCTGGAATGGAAGGGTTCGGTTTTTATTGGGTTCTCATGATTGATGCCTTCTTTTCCAGGGGTTTGCCGCCACCGCAGCAGCAACAGATGCTGAGCTTACGGGCCACAAATCAGCCATCGCTGCTCAATGCCAATCCTATGCTTCAGCGGGCCTTACTCATGCAGCAGATGCAAGGTACTGTCGTTATGGGAAACGCTTACTTACTGGAGTTATTTAATCATCCTCTTGGACTGAAACCATACCATGGCTATTTCCTGCTGAACCAGTGCAGTTCTTGTACTTGGCAGTTCCATTTGTTGTCTTCTTTTTTTTTTTTTTTTTCCCTCTTTAAATTAGTCCATAGTCCTCAGAACAGAGGTTCTTCAGTTGTTGAAAATCACATGTGCCCAACTGTTCACAACTGGGAATAGCACTAGGAGGTATCAGGTTAGATACTAAATACATGCCTTCCCTTTTAGGCTTGATGGTGCAAGTATTTTTTCATCAATATGTTTAGATAAAATACTGAGATTTTGATTATTTGTTTGTCTTTCTTGGTTGCAAGGTTAAGGCCACTTATTTAAATATCTGTTACATACACACTAACCTTGTTTGCAGTAGATACTTGTCTTTGTCCAAAGTTAGTGCAGTACAAACAAATAAAGTATATTGAGGTAGAAGATGGTTTTCTCAATTGTATTGTGATATTTTGATTCCCTGAAATGATTGTAATTTCTGTGGTGGGTAATACCTCTGTCTTTCCATTATTGTGTTTCCACAAGTGGATTTTCCTTTTATTTTTGTGTTTTTAAAACAAATTTATGAAGCTGCCTTAATAATAGCATTACTAATGTAAAGATAGTGGAAATAAAGCTATGTTGTTATTTTTTGCTCATGTCTTAACCTGACAGTTCTTTTCAACACAGAAAATCAGTACCTGGGATAGTTTTCAAGTGCCTAGTCTAGATTAATGCCTGCAATTTCTACCTTGCCTGTGAATCATGCCCAGATGTGGAGACAAAAGATTTATTCTGCATGTCGTTAACTCTCCTTTTGTTCTCTCTTGCCCATTTAACAAGAGGGCTCTCTAGTGACTCCAGTGGCTCTCCACAGATCTCTCTCAGGTTATAGGGAAAGTGACAGTGAGAAAGGACAAGCCATGCTCTGAAGATTAGTGTACATACATCGTTGTCAGGAAAGAGTGTGACTCCAGCCTTCAGTCAGCCTTGCTCTTTCTAGATATGTTTGCTGTCAGCTGACCTTTTTCTCTGAATCTTTTATTGAGAAGTTGTATTTAAATAGTGTGCTAAATACCTGGGGCTAATAAGATAGAGCAGGATAAGATACATTAATGAACACTTTACACACACTTTGTGTTAGTGTTGCTCCTCTTCACCTCTCCATGGAGTTGTGACTTCTCTCAATAACCTATTTCAGGTAGCCATAAGTAACATGGAATATGGTTGCCAATGTGCAGTGTGGCCCATTTTAGTGATGTGAATTTTTTGGCCATTCAGGTTTGGGTTACATGTAAGAATACCTGATGCTGTACCATTTCTGTCCCTGGGGAGCATTAGCATA
Source organism: Daphoenositta chrysoptera (assembly GCA_013397915.1). NCBI lineage: Eukaryota > Metazoa > Chordata > Aves > Passeriformes > Daphoenositta > Daphoenositta chrysoptera. The sequence goes on along the minus strand of VZRO01006863.1, from coordinate 304,866 downwards.
AATAATTCATTGGCTGTGTGTGGCTTCTGCAGTGGGAATAGGAAAAGATAAATACTTCAAATTGAAACGGATGTGTGGTTCTTTAAAGGTATCAAACCGAGACCTGAAGATGATTTCTTGTGTTAGATATTTCTTTTTAAATATAGCTATGCCCTTTTACAGTAAGGGATTATTTATGGGAAGTAATAATAGATTAGATTGCTTTTGAAGACAAAGGGAATACTTCCTATTGTGTTGGAGGCTTTTAACGCCGTAGCTTGGTTTTTTGGGTACCTGTCTGCAAACTTCACTGCCCTGTTTTGACAGCTGCTAAAAGGCTGGAGTATGCACTAATTCAAGTGAGAGAGAAACAATGCCAATTTAAGTCCAGGTTCCCTGAATGATGGATGGCTTCTGAGGGTATAGCTGAGGCATCTGGGCCCCTCCATTCCCTCACCCCTGAAATGGGGGTGACAAGGACTGTCTCCACAAGAAATTTTTGAGACTTGGTTAATAGTCTGTGGATGCTGAAAAGAACTGTTCAGAAAGCAGAGCATTATAATTGGAAATGGCAGAGTCTCAAGTGTCAGAGTTGAAGTTGACACTTTGAGCTTGCATGACAACCAGGTGGCAGAGAGGACTGTGGGATTTTTTTTCTTTAAGTTCGGTGTTGTTTTAAATGAAATGCTGTTACTGGCTTGTGTTAAAGAGCTCCATGCTATGGTGTGAGCAGTCAGCTGCACAAATGTGGGGTGAATTTTCTTTTTTTACAAAGAGTTTTTGTAAAACGAGACCTTGTTTTTTGCAAACACGAGCACTACTGTACTCAGATAAATAATTGCTCTAATGATCTTAGCCTGGAGTGACAATTATAATTAAATAGCCTGAGCCATAGTAATGGTTGCTATCACATCAAATCATTCTGTGTGCTGAAGAAGGCAGAGCACAGAGCACCCATACAGTGCCCAGTAAAGGACAGGGTCATGTAATAGAGGAGCCCTTCCCCTCTACCTGCTGCTTGTTCAGGTGGAAGATTTTCTCCCTCCTTTGCACAGCGCAGGGTGGTGAAACGCTGTGTTTGCATTTATAGGAAACCTGCGTGGATTTAACATGACAGCACCAGCACTGCAGCAGTTCTTCCCTCAGGCTACAAGACATTCCCTCCTGGGACCACCGCCTGTTGGGGTCTCCTTAAAGCCAACTCGGCTGGGCTTCCCCAGCCTCCCCTTCCAGCGGCAGAACCGGACCTTTCGCAAGGTGGGATTGTGGTTTCCAACTGCTGGGGAGCTTTGTGCTCCTTTTACACTTGCAGCTGTTGACTGTATTGTGGGTGGAGTACAAAGAGAAGGGGGAGAGCCTTACAAAGAAAATGATGTTTTGTGCCATGCTGCTGACACAGAAATGCAGAAATCATTCCATCCCAAAGGCTTTTGTGGTCCATATTTGCATTTATGTGCAAAGGTTTCTTGTCACTACTTGCCCAAGAGAGAGAATTCCCTGTGATAGAACTGTTTAAACCTAAGATATTAAAGGAACCTTTAGAAGTATCAGGTTAAAAGTAATTATAACAGAAGAAAAATCCTGGCTAAGTGCTTTGCTGTTCCAAAGCAGTTTGTTGTTCCCAAACGACTTGCTCCTACTATAGTCACTGTCTCTTTGGGCTGTTTCCCACTTTTTAAGATCAGGCTCATATTTGTCCTTGTGGATTTTGTAAAATCTACAGTTCTTGTTTTGTAAAAACCTTTCTCATTTTCCATCATGAAGACCTTTTTTGTATCCTGGAAGTGGTTCTTGTGTTGACTGCTACTTTCCTCCTCTTAGATTAGCTTTCACATATTTCATCCCATTCTCTCAAAAAGATGTGGATAAGGTAAACTTGCACTCCTGGCCTGTCCTCCAGAGTCAAAAGAAGGGGGATTATTTTCGACTATCCTTTTCCCTTCCCATGCACCTCTTGTCAGAGTTCTTCTAATGTGACCCTATCCTCTGCAAGCAGCTGGATTTCCTGCAGCTGCTGCTTAAAACACTGGGGAGATGTCCTGGGCTGTCTGTGGAACTGAAATGCCTCACTCTCTTTGACCATGTAAACTTGCCTTGGGCGGGGCAGCCACTACTCCTTTCCATTATCACGTGCTGGAATTCCTGTTCCTGCCCCACAATAAAACTCTGGTGCCTTAGGCAGCGTGTGTTAAAGACCAAGAGCTGGCAGCGACTCTCTCTGCCCATTGCAGGACTTCCAGAGGGTCCCTGACAGGAAGCGGGAGCTAGATCCTGGTTCTTCATCTCAGACACAAGGTGATGAGAAAATGGAAATTCCAGAGGGAATGCAAGCAGGGTCAGAGCAGAACAGTTCCTCACCATCCACAGGTAAGGGGGAGCCTGTAGTGAAACAACTGCTTGCAAATATGATACACTTCTCTTGACTAGTCCTGCAGCAAAAACTGGAGATGATTTTAGGCTTAATCAGCTACATTTCTCTCTAATTGTAAATACTTAAACTGCCTGTGATAGCCCTCTGCTATGTGCTTCATGTACCACTTTTACCTGAATATTTTTTGATTTTTTTATGAGCCTGCTCCATTTCTCTTGCATGGAAGCCTCTCAGAAGTCACTTTGACACTGAGCTCTGTTTGAGATGGGGGGAAAAAAGAAAACTGGTCTAAAATTAAAGCTTCCACATTGCCTTACCCATGCTGAAGTCAACATCTCATGCAGCCAAACACATCAAGAACCAGTTCTAATCAGCATGCTAAGGAAAAGATGAGTTGAAAGTCCTGGTGCCCCAGTTGTCAGAACAGAAACTGCTGGCAGTTTGGCAGAATATCTTAATGTCAGCTACAGCACAGGTGTGGGAGTGTCATTTGTGACTGAAGAGTGCATGATTTAAAACTGCAGGCTTTGATGAGGTTGTGACCAGGGAATATGCAGTGGTGAAAACTGTCTTATTAACTGGTTGCTGTCAGGTGGATGTGCCACCTTGGCTTATATTAATGTTCCCATGATCATGGTTCTTGTCACTTAGGTACAGGACTGAGACCCACTTAGTAGATATGAACATAGATTTATTTTTTTGACCAACATCTCATACAGTGACATTGCAATAAAACTCAAATATCTGATGTCATTATCTAACCTTGTCAGAGCAGCTCATAAATTCAGAATAAGCAAGTATTTAGTATTATTTGCTCTAACGGAGCCTTGTTGGCATTTGCCATTCAGTTATGGAACATGCTCAAGGTGGCATGGTCTGTTTTGCTAAGGAAATCTCCTTCTGTGTTCCTGCAGAGCCAAGAACTCCAACAGAGTCTGTGTTGAACACTGAGCCTGCAGCAAAAAGACTGAAGAGGTATTTATTGAATGGAGTATTGAGATAGTTACTGAGTTTAGAATTATTGTCTAATTTTGTTTTCTGATAATTAGGGCTGTATACTCTACTGGCCTGATGTCTAGCATGTAAGAGGTGTTTCAGATGCTTGTGAACAGTTCAGAAAATCTCGTGGTGCTTACTGAGATACCTGGTGTTGTGGATCTCTGCTAGGGGTGATTCAGTTATGAGAATGAAAAATGAGAGATGCAGCTCATCTAAATGTGCAACAAAGCTGAGTTTGCTCGTGTATTCTCCTGCCAGGATCCTTGTAAGAAGCATAGAAGTTCTTTTCTATTCTGGTATATTTCTCTAAGTTTCTTCCCTAAATGTCAAAAAAGTGAAATGAGCAGAAAGGGAAAGCCTTGGAATATGTTAGGTTACAGTACATGTAGGAGAGGGTTGTTTAATTTCAGAAATGATAAAGGAAAGGGAACCAATACTCCCTAGTATCCAAGCCTGTATCCCTGAGCGTTGAGTTGCGTATCCCTTCTGCAAAGGTTGCCTTGCCAGGATCTCTATCTGGAGGGTAAAAATAGACAAAGGCAATCCTATTATCCCCCCAGGGATGCGCGGGAGGCTGGCCTTGGCAGGCCCATCCCGGCTCTCCCGGCCTCCCGAGGGTGCGGCAGGGACAGGCAGGGCTGCATTGCCATCTAGTGGGAAGGCACCTCGCGGAGCTCCCGGTGCCATCTGCACCAGGCTGCTCCTCTCCCAGAACTGTCACCCTTGGCTGGTGTGGAGGGAGGAGAGGAAGGAGTGAATACAGATTTCTGTAGGCACTGACTTGAGAATTCTCCAGCATATGTTAACGACGATGAGTCAGGGCTCCTGGGTCCTCTTACCTTCCCTGTTAGGCATTCACCGCCTGCTTTTGGACAAGTTTCCTCACCTCGCTGTTTCCCATCTGTAGGTAACAGATTAATAGATACCTTTAGGGGGAATATTCCAGGATTACATGATCAAGGTAATATCTGAACATCAAAGTAAAACATTAAAGAGTGATAAATATTGTGTGCTTAGGGACCGTCGTGAGTTATGGACTCTGATTAACAAGAAAGTGAATAAATTCAATTAAAGCTAGGTCGAATACATTTGAGTGTATGCTTTGTTAATCTGTTTGCCAAAGCTAATTTAATTTTAATTACATTAATATTTAGCAGGGTATTAATCAAAGTCCTGTTACATGCACTGAAAACAAGAATCAGGTCTGAGGAATGACAGCTCTCACTGCAGCAAGCCAGCTATTAGGAAAATTCTTTCCTAAGCAGCAGTTAGGGACTGCCAGATTTGATGCATATATTATGGCTGGTATTTACCTAGAATAGATTATTCCTTAGCTTTTTTTTTTTGAAGTGTTTCTTGTATCTTCCAATGAACAGATGATGGATCTGTAAAAAAAAAATAGTTTACTGTTCTCATACTGCCCTTCACAGATGACAAGGGCATTACCCCCATCTATATCATAAACTTGTGTCTTATGCTTCATTGTTCCATTTCCCTTTAGCTGGGAATACCAGCCTCCTTCTTCATTTCAGGTTTTTCCCACTTCTGCCTTTGCTCCTATGTACCATCTGTACACCTGGAACAGCATCCTCATTCCAGTGCAGAAAGCACTCGTCATCTTCAAATCCTCCTTGAACACCCACTTCTAGCATGGCGTGACAAGTATCCATAGAATACCATTTCCTCTTTAAATCATGCTCGTGGTGGCTTTTGCTCCCTTAGATTGCTCCTTAGGTTTGCAGTTCAGGCTGCAAACCCTCACCCTGAGTGCTGGCACCATCTGTGTGTGGTATGGTACTGTTAGCATTGAGCCTGCTGGCAGCACCTGATAAGTAATGTTAATGCCAGTCACTCTTGTTTAATTCGTGTTTGCAGTGCCCAAACCCTGCTGCATATTTATAGCCATGTAACCCAGTTACATTATCACTTATCAATCTGATAAATTATGCGGTGTGCGTGTGTTGGGATAACGGGATGCGGTACCTGTGCTATCAGCTGTCCTGCTTGTGCAGAAGGTGCTGCTCCCTGTTGGCAGAAGGACACCAGCAGGTGGGAATTTGAGCCACCTTCAGAGCAGACAGTCAAGTCATGGTGGAAATTTAGTCCTGATAGAAAAATGGGGGATGGAGAAAGAGACTGCAAAGAACACTTTGTGCTCTCTGGAAGTCAGACATTTATTCTCAATAGTACCCTCAGGAGCACTTTTCTCCTTAGCAGATCACAAATACCAAATAAAACAAAGCAAGGCCCTTTTGATTTGCATCTTGCAGAGTTTCACTTCCCCCACAAGCAGAGCTGTAGGGACTCTGAAATGAAACACTACTGGTATGAATAGAACAGGCAGCTGTGGTGAAATCCCTGTAAAGGCACCATGGAGAACTCCTTCAGTTCTGATAGGTCTCTTCTCTCATGCACAGAGCATCCAGGAGCACTGTCCAGGTGTTGCAGTTTCCCTGCAGGTCACCAGTCACAACAGGAGAGAGCTCTCAGAAATCTTCTTAAGAATATTTCTTGTATGAACTTAATTCCCTTCAGGCTTCTTGCAGGAGAGGGCAGCTAACCAAAAGTCAGTTGTAACCTTCTTGTCCGGATTATTTGGCTGCTGTTTCTAAATCCATTCTAGAACACCCACTCGACATTATTTTTATTTATTTCTGCCAAATTCTTGCCTGAAATACCACTTCTAGTAGCTTATTCGTTTGGGGGTTTAGTGGAGAGTGTGGTAGGTTAGACCCCAGCCTATGCCTTGGTGTGCCTTTTGAAAGTCTTGTCTGTAACATGGCAGTTAAGTTTATTTTCTTGATATCCTTGAAGTGTGACCGGGGAGTCAGCATTAGAGGATGCCACAGACAGCAAGAAAGCAGGAGTCTCGTGCACCGATGTCCAAGCTGATGGTGAGTTGCTGAAGCCTGGGATTTGAACTTTAGGGCACTCCTTGCTGAAACTGCACTTGTAGGTCCCATGGGTCTACAGAAATGTTCTTCCTCCAGTTGTTCAGGATGGGGAAAGGAGGATAAAATCTAGGAACCAAACCCAAACTTTGTCCCCTAATATTTGTTACCTGCCAAAGGCAAATGATTGGATGTTTCTGTCCTTATTAAGGATAAGGAGAAAGGTTTGTGAACTGGCTTATGGCCAGCAGTGCTGCGAGGAGAGTTCCCTGACTTCACTCACCTGCTGCTTTGTTTTTCCTGTCATTGCTGTTTTCATTTAAGACTGCTAAAAGGACTCTCCCTTTTTAGGTACAGACAATGCAAAGGAGTACACAGCTGAAGATCTCTCCAGAGAGAGGAAGTTCTCTGAGGAACCGAAGGCTCCTGAGGTGAGCAGACACTGCTCCATGCAGGGGTGGTGCAGAACATACAACCTCCCCCTCCATCCTGGAGAAGCCCGTTGCCACTGGGAACCAGCTGGCACCCATGTCTGGAGCTCTGTCTCCTGCTGTAAGCTGTTGTCCCTGGCAATAAGGCATAATATGTCTGCAATTAGAGCGTAGTCTGCTCTGACTTGCTGCTTTTGTACCTCTGCTGGCTTGTTCCTTACCTACCTCTGCCTACGGATGGGGCGTTGGTTAAGATTTCTGTGTTCAGCTGGAAAGATGGAAAGCTGAATTGAAAGAGTTACTTAAATCTCTATGTATGGAGGGCCATAGCTAAATACATCTTTCATACTGCTGAAGAGCAAGTGTAAAAAAAATGCAGGTGGTGTTAAAAGATGCAACCTGAGAGTCTTTTGTATGAAATACATGGTCCCCATGCTTGATGTTAAATCAGGACCTTAGGCTGTGTAAAGCTGTGAGCAGACAAAGATTTAACCTCAGGTGTGAATCAGACTTGAGAGTCTTCCATAATTGGAGATGTTTGTTGATGTGATCAAATGTATCATCCTGCCCATGTCTGAATTCCTGACTCGATCAGGTGTTGTGCTGAGTAGGCTTTAGTTTTGCAGTGGAGAAACACAAGTTGATTGTGTCCCTTAGCAACAATTGTTTGTGGCTCCAGTCCCCAGAGACTGGATCATACAATGGCTGCAGAGGCTGCAGAAACAACCATCTGTGCTAATAGGGGCAGTGCTATGACACAGGGATCGCTGATTTAGCAGCTTTGGGAGGAGTGTGAGTGAGAGTCCTTCTGATCAGACTCGTGTGGGTTCAAGGTTAAGTGCATTTTCCTAAAGGGTAAAGAGCTTAGGTGACATACAAAAAACAGGTACAATTTTTAGAGTCTTCTACTGATGTTGACCTCTTCTTTTGGCAGGTGTTGAGCTCTGGAGGTTCACTGAAGGTGACTATTCAGCAGAGCAGTGAGAGCAGAGCTATCAGTACCACAGCTCTGAAACCAGGGCACTGGGCTTGTGATGTGGGCACAGCTGATCCCAACCCGGAATCGGTCCTTAAATTCTACTGTTACATCTGCAAGACCAATTGCTGCAGTCAGCAGGTAAAAATGCACAGGTCTGACAGGTGGTCAAGAGACGGGAATTAGATAGCTGACTGCCAAGGGGACTTGTTAGCAGGGGCTCATGCTGTAGGAGCAAGGAACATAAGAAATGATGACAAGCATGCAGATAAAATAAACCTCTCCTGAGAGCTGGCAAGCAACCTGCTAGAGAGCGAATGTGGGTGGATCCACAGGCAGCCATGCTCTTAAGCTTTTATATTTCATTGTTAAACAGCAGTCAAAAGAAAGGAAAGCATAGCTCATATCTGTTATTTTCTATGTTTTGAATACATTTAAAAGGATTTTTCTCCTAACCTCTCTTTCAGAATTTCCAATCCCACATGGCTGGAATTCAGCACCAGCAGCGACTTGGGGAGATTCAGCACATGAGCAATGTTTGTTTTGTTTCACTGCTGCCCATGGTGAAACAGCAGAAGGTGCTAGCAGAAAAAGATGGGTAAGTGTTGGTCTGCACTAGAAAATTCAATCTGAATATGGTCCTACATGGGTTCTAAAATTCTCCACAGCACAAGGGTGCCTCTGAGTTTTAGGTAAGGTACAAACCCCCTCTGGTTTCAAGGCCCTTAATCTCCTTCAGGCAACCTTCTATCTTGCTGAAGGATACCTGAGTTGACTTTGACCTGTGTAGTACAGTAGATGAAGTCCAAGACCTGTGTTATCTGGTGCATTTCTGTCACCATCAGCTAAAGCAACCTATAAATGGGTGAGAAGGAGAGAATATAAATCCAAACCTGTGAAGATAGGCATTGTGAAGAAAACAATGCCAGGGACAGATTGCTAACTGCAGTATTCCATGGAGAATGTAGAAAGGTGTGACTTACAGCCCTATCTGTTGTCACTTCAGAGAGACCCAGCAGCGGTGGTGTAACACGTGCCAGGTGCATTTCACAGGGGACCTCATCAAACATCGCAGGACCCAGGAACATAAGGTAACAGTTGTGGTGTGGACTTCATTTTGCACTGACCTTTTGTGTGGGGATTAAATGGAAGTGTGTAGCATCTCCTGCTCCCCAAGCAGCAAAGGAAAAGTGGCTGTAGTGAAGGGATTCTGTCATGGTTTGACACTGGGCAAACACCAGGCACCCACAAAAGCCACTCGCTCACCCTTCCCGGGTACAGCTGGGCAGGGGAGAGAAAAAAAGATTAACAAAGGGTTCATGAGTTGAGATAAGGACCAGGAAAAAACACTCCAAGGGCAAAACAGGCATGGCTTAGAGGTACAAAGTGAATTTATTACTAACAGAGTCAGAGGAGGATAATGAGAAGTAAAATAAGCCCTTAAAACACCTTTTCTTCCCCCAGTCCCTCCCTCCTTCCCACCGACAGCTCAGGGAGACAGGGCATGGGGGTTTGGTCGGTTTGTCACCCGAGGTTTTCTTCCACTGCTCTGGGAGAGGAGTCCTGCCCCTGTGAGATCGTGGGGTCCCTCCTACGGGAGACAGTTCTCCGTGAACTTCCCAGTGTGGGTCCACTCTCACGAGCAGCAGTTCTCCCAAAACTGCTGCAA
>VZRO01006863.1:282277-295012 GCA_013397915.1 Daphoenositta chrysoptera | reverse complement strand
GGGTGGATCTCTGCATCCCCCGTGGATCCCCAGGGGCTGCAGGTGGATCTCTGCATCCCCCGTGGATCCCCAGGGGCTGTGGGTGGATCTCTGAATCCCCCGTGGATCCCCAGGGGCTGCAGGGGCACAGCTGCCTCACCATGGTCACCACCACGGCCTGCACAGGAATCTCAGCTCCGGCACCTGGAGCACCTCCTGCCCCTCCTTCTCCACTGCCCTCGGTGTCTCCGTGTTGTTTCCCTCACATGTTCTCACCTCCTCCTCTTCTCTGGCTAGAAAAAACTGTCTCCCTCACTTTGTTTTGATTTTCTTTTTAAATATGTTATTACAGAGGCATTACCAACCTCTCTAATTGGCCCAGCCTTGGCCAGTGGCATGTCCATCTTCAGAGCCATCAGGGATTGGCTCTGCCAGACATGGTGGAAGTTTCTAGAAGCTTCTCACAGAAGCCACCTCTGTGGCTCCCCCACTACCAAAAACCAGGCCGAGCAAAACCAACACAGATGCACATAAAGTTGTGCCAGCAACACCCTCCCTAAGGGCACTGCAGTGCTGCCTCCTGCCTCTGGCATTGTTGGATCTTCCAGTTGACATGATGTGTCAGTATGGCCTGAGGCACCTCTAGTGTGTAATCCTTGACTTTCCTTAGGAAATATGGCTTAACATACTCACCTAATCAATTGAATGGAGGAATTGGTGGGCAGCTTCTTCAAGCTAAACTTTAGGCAGTCTAGCATATTTATTGATTTTTAGGGAAGAAGTGCCAGAACACCTATTTTAAGACACACTTATTTTTGCTCTGCACGTTTTTCATCTTTTTGGTGGATAAGAGTTAGGGAGTCCTTTCTGCTGAAAAGACTGGTTTCTTTGTGGTCTCCCAGGATGTGGGGCTTTGTTTCAAGATTCATCTACATTCCTCCAAAGCAGTGCCTCTTGTGACTTACAGAATTGTCCCTCTTTCCTTAGCTGGCCAAACGCTCGCTTCGTCCTTTCTGCACTGTCTGCAGCCGCCACTTCAAGACCCCTCGCAAGTTCGTGGAGCATATGAAGTCCCCTGAGCACAAACAGAAAGCCAAAGAGGTAATACTGCCTGGGTGAAGAGCTGTGCAGGTCTGGAGGCAGCTACATTGTAGAGCAGGATACCTTTCTGCTTCTCTGACTACTGCAGGGCTGAAAGGAAGATACGCAGTTCTTCCAACCCTGTTTTAATTTTCAACTTTTGCTGAACTTCAGTTGTTAGTGCTTAAAGAAGTTGAGTGAAAAAGGGAGAAGATGTTGGATGTGTCTAGAAGCTAGAGAAGTCTAGAAGCTATGCCTCTCTTGCAGTCCCTTCTGCTAATCACATACAATCTGTCCTCAGTCTGGACTCTTCCTTGATTAAATGGTGAGTGCAAAGTTGATCCAATCTTTCTTTTCTGTACCTTACAGGTTAGGCTAGGAGAGAAGGAGTTGGGGAGCCCAGAAGATTCAGAGGAGTTGATCACTGTGGATGCTGTTGGCTGTTTTGAAGATGATGATGAGGAAGAGGAGGAGGAGGAAGGAGGAGCTGGTGAGGAGGAAGACCCGGATGTAGTGCTGATTGAGAATGAGGATTCTGCTGCCAAGCAGGTACGCTATGCAAAAGAAGAAGGAATGACCTATCTGAGAATCTGCTGTGGGATTCTATGACTTAATTGGTCTTGGCTGGTTGAGCTCAGGCTTTCAAGAGTCTGCTCAACCTTGCACAGCAGTAGGGTGAGGACTCTAGGGTTCTTCCAGAGCACAGGGTGATGCAGAAGAGAGTCAGGCACTATGTGTGGGATCCATGAAGGTGTTTCTGCTGTGCTGTACAGCTTCTGCTGTCTTCAGACATTAGCCTTGTTGAGGAGCACAAAGCAGTATTGACATAGTCTCTTTGAACAGCCCAGCAGTAGCTGGGTCTGATAGCAAATGTGTAGAGGTTTATCTTGATAAATACATTCCTAGTAGAGAGCAGTTACCAAGAAGGAGGTACATGGCTAAGCTACTTCAGGCTTGGAGTGCAAGGGGTGATTTGAACCCTTGCAATGAAGTGGTCTGCTGACATTGGGGTTTGTATCCGCTCCTGACCAGAGGCTTGCAACTCTGTCTCTGGTGTGTGAATCCTCTGTTTTGCTCCCAAGCTTACCAGAAAAATGCAAGAACCTGGCAATTGGCATAAATACAGTAGGCACTAATGTTCTTTTGGTTTCCAGACTGGGCTGAAGGAAGTGTCTTTGGAGGATTACGAAGGAAGTGAGAAGTATTGTCCAGACACAGCCTATGGTAAGCAAGCAGAGTTAAGCACAAAGGGCCACAGAGCCTTCTCTGGCCACATGCTGTATCTGTAGGAGAGGATGGTCTCTACCTACTGTTACAATGACTTCTTGGGCCATGGTGCTCCAACATCTGCATTGGACTGGGGCAGGTCACTGCTGCCTGGAGAAGAACCTCTCCTGAGAGCAGGAAGTTTCTTTATTACTGTATGATAAAACATAAGGATGTGATTGATGTTTGTCAACTGCCTTTTGCTTTGAAGAAGGATGAGAGCCAGATACATTTCTAAGGTAGGACATGGAACAAGCAGGGCAGGAGTACTGAAGAAAGTAGGTAGCAAATGAAGGATGCTCTGGAAGGATGGAGTCGGAAAGCATTTTGATTGGAATGCTTTCCAACAGAAATGCAGAGAGATACTCTGAGATACTGAGATACTGCAGCTTGCAGAGAGATACTGAGCAGCACTGACAGTATCAAACTCTCTGCTAGACCCAAACCGTGCATGTTTCCTCTGCTTCAGAACCCCCACGCTGTACCAAGCAGTTCCTCAGCCATGCTGCTGGCCTGGTGGGCAGTGGTGCCTCCAGATGGCTGTGTCTGGTCCCCACCCTGTCAGAGACTGACTTCAAACCCCTAACGGCCACTCGTGTTTGAGGAGGGCAGCTCTGCAGAGGCTGTTTTGTGCCCAAGGAGAGCTCTGTTTACACCAATCTTCCATATTGCTGTAACCTTCCACTATCGTGTGGCAGATGGAATAATGATTCATGCTGTGAATGTTCTCTGCGTGTTCCTCTTGCGCGCCTGCTGTCTTCTGCTTGGTTTGATCCCATTACATTAGATCACATGTTCTCTGTAGTTTTCCATTGTATTCTTTTCTCCCTTTTTCCCCCCTTAACGCTCTGTGTAGTTTCTTTGCTCTGGCAGCCAGATTTCTCTCTGAATATCAACCACAGCCATTCCATGGTAAGACGAGATATTCAGCAAGTCATCTTGCGAATTCCTGATTAACAGAAGCAAAGCTTTCCACCTCTCCCTTTTTACTCCCATCCCCCTTCTCTTTTAACATGCTTTCATTATTTGAGTTCCATTCAATGTGATCTGTGATTTCCCTTCCCCTCCCGTTTCGCAGGCCTGGATTTTCTGGTCCCCGTCGCAGGTTACCTCTGCAGGCTGTGTCACAAATTCTACCATAGCGACTCCGCTGCCCGGCTCGCACACTGCAAGTCCCTGATGCATTTTGAGAACTTTCAGGTTAGACCCTTTGGCGATTGCATGGCCTGGCATTTGTTACCCCCGTGCGTGTCTCTCCAGTGAATCCACCACCTTAGCTGTCTTGTCTCCAGCTCATTTCCATCATCCTTGGTGTCCATTGTGCCATAGCTTTCTCCTGGTGTGCTCTGTCTTTGTCTCCCTTAGCCCCTGTAGATCTAAAACCAGTCTAGTCCTGCTTCCCAGCTACTGCTGCTGTCATCTTTTTGCCCGTTTCTGGCTGGGAATCTTCCTCAGAGTGTCTGCTCTGTTTGCTGAACCTGTGGAGTCTGTCATTTAGTGTAGGCCTCTTCTCTGTTAGATTACAGGTCGGTCGAGATGGGAAAGAGCAAGAGTGAGAGGCTGTTCTTTGTAAAAAAAGCTGGTGCATGCACATCTCCAGGTGTGATACTGCAGGAACAGCTCCTTTAGCCAAAACTGTGGGTGTGATTCACCCAGAAAGAGGCCTGGTAAAATCAGATACCTTAGAAATCTGAAAATTTAACATTACAGACTCTTTACATGATAGAATCTACAAGCTGGTGAGAGTTCATTTGTCCCCAGGGTCAGCCTGCAAGAGGAAGTCTGTCTGTCTGTCTGTCTGTCTGCTACCCTTTCCTAGAAACTCCTTAGCACAAAGCTCTGCCAACTGATGCTGTTCCTTTGCTTTTCTGGCTCCACCTAAAGAAGCCATATTGCCCCTTGCTGTTTTCGTATCTAAAGCTTTTCCTACTGGGCTGGCCTGGAATCTGCCTCCATTGTTCTGTCCTTGTTGACTTGCCAGGGGGTGAGGGGCCTGGATCAGTGCTTGTGGAGGGTACACAGGGCTTGCACTGTCTCTGCCCTATCCCGTGACCACTGCCTGGGCCCTCGTGTATGGAGGGCACTGTTCCCTGTCCTTGGCGAGGAGGGAGGCTCCCACATCGACTTTGTCCTCTGCCTGCACCCACAATCTACTCCCAAAAACTGCTGTGCTTCCCTACCACCTTTTCAAACACTGTTTAAAAAAAAACCCAAACACACATACACAGACACACACCCCTAAACCCCCAAAACTTCATGTTTTTCTTCTAGTCTTCAGACAGAAGAAACTATTCCTAGTCAGCCATCACTGCCTCCAGGAAGGGCTGGGGTGCTTTAGAATTCTGCCAGCACTCAGAGCAGTGGATTTGGAATGGCAGGAGACCACAGCTGTTCCTTCTTGGTTGCTCATCCTCTCCCACTCCTGCAGCTAGTCATTCCAGGAATGAAGGAATTGGCCTTGCTGTCTTCCTGGCTTGTTTTAGATCAGCATAGAGTGAAACTGCAGCAGCAGTCACTTATGTCACTCTTTTGGCCCACTTAGAGCTGAGATCAGATGCTCTTCAAATGCATGCCAGGGTGACCTGGGGAGTTCATGAGAAGAGTCCAGACTTACATATCTGCAGGCAGATAACTATTATTCTTGGCTGCCTGGGTGCCTTGGGGTTGTCACAGTCTTGAGTTAAATCACTGCCAGTTGCTGGGGTATTCTCAGCAGAGTAGCTCAGCAGAGGGTTTCAAAGCAGAGAATTGTGTGCTGTTGGGACAGTTCACAGCATCACTCTGGACACCAATTTGCATGCCTGCACCTGCTTTGGTTTGGGTACATTATGACTTGACTGATCTAATTCCAATGTGATATGATATTGTTCATGTCCCACAATTTAAAGACAGAGGAAGAACAAGCCTGCAGTGATAAACTGAATTACACTGTAAAGCTGCCTATCAGATGTGCTGTAATTCCACATTGCAGAGTGGTGAAAGCCATTGCACTTGAAATTGTTTCCTTAAATTGTCAGGTGTAATGCTAGTGCCAGTTCAAGGAACCCGTCAGGAAGCAGCTGAAAGGGAGTTGATTATGGAAGGAACTGCTGTGGAAAAGAGTGAATTTCATTTTGTTCCTTTAGGTCATGCTCTGTCTGGGCAGTGAAGACTGGGTTCCTGCTATGTGTTGGCTAGCTATAGTGAGTTGTTTGCCTGAAATCCAGTCTAGGACATGCCTAGTAGCAAATTTAATCTCTTTACAGACCTCTACTGGTTCATCATGATAGTGAGTGCAAATGAGTCATTTTATTGATGATATGCTTACCTTTATTCTGTGGTAAACCTCAGTGACTTGTAACAAGATATAATTGATATCGTAGGCTTCCTGTCAACAGTTCTACTGACCGTGCAGATTGTATCAACAGAGTGAAGAAATACTAAGCTTTCAACTTAAGCCTTGCTTTGGCTGATAAACATTAAACCACACCTGTAATTAAGGGCTGTGCAGAGCCTCACGTGCCCAGGGTACGTGTCCTGGCAGTAGCTGAAGTGAAGCTGTCACTTGCACTGTTCTACCTACAGAGTCCTGAGTCTGACTGAGATTAACAGTGCCAGATCACAATTTCTGTCTCAGGAGCCACATGTCTGCCATGCACTCGCTCAGCATTAAGTAATGCAAGAGGGACTTCAGTTTTTAATACCACTTTTCCTCACAGGAGCTGATTCTTCTCTGTTGAGAGCCTCAGCAGCCAGGCCAGGAGCTGCTGAGGTCGCTTGTGCCCCGGCCACTCACCACTGTTTTTGTACAGGTGTTCCTGGACCAGGTGCTGCTTTGCTGCAGTGACAGAAGCTGAGCTGGGCTTCTCTCTCACGTTGGTTTGTTTGTATTTGTAGAGATACAAGGCATCGAGGCATCGTGCCACAACTGCCTACCCCGAGGCTCCTTTGCATTCCCAGGGCTCCAGCTCCCAATTGCTGGATGATCCAAAGCAGCCTCTTGCTTCAACAGCCCATACCAGCCAGAAGATGAATGATGATCCTGGGATAGATAAGGAGGGCACAGAGATGTCAGCCCTGCAAGAACAAACTTCAAGGTCTCTGGAGGGTAAGGGTGAGCTGGCCACCTCTGGGCCAGAGGGCAAGAGCCTGGCCAGTGTGACTGACGATGTGTGTGGTATCATGGTTGTAGAAGAAAGTCTACAGGAGGAGATCAAGTCCACTGCCACTAGTGCCGACTGCCAGTTCTCTGAGGAGAGCCACGCCGCAGGGGAGTCACTGGGATGGGAGGAAGAAGCCAACACAGCCAGGCAGAGGGCAGGCACAGACGACCACCAGGATCCAGGGAGTGGAGGAGGCTTAGGACAGAAGGAGGCAGCAGATGCAGGCCAGGAGGCAGCAGCAGAGCCCTCCTCCCTCGCCAAAGGTGAGACAGCCGGTCTCACCTCTGCTGGGTGCAGACGCTCTTCCAGGCGCAAACCCAGATAGAGTGGCCTTAAAGGAGAGCCCTTTACATATGATACTTGCTGGAAATGTTTATTTTCTGAGTCTTTTAATAGAGCAAAACCTTCCACTTTACTGCTGTTTTTATTTTAAGAATAAATAAGCCTGGCTTAGTGTGTCTAATACAGGATAGTGTTGGTTATTACTTGTACAGTTGGGATACAGCAATTACGTGGAAAGACTGAGGCTTGGATTGTTGAACCTGAAAGAAGATGGTAATGGGATTTCCATAGGGGACAGACTTCACGGAGTGATGGATGCAGACTTAAGAATTCTTTGTAGCTACTCATTTTCCTTCCAGGCAGAGAAAATGTTTATCTCTTGGGAGACACTGCCAAATTCTGCTTCTCAGAACACTTTCAAAGACACACACTGTTGGATAAGCAGTCTTGGACGAGTCCTAAGCTAGGCAAGAACATGCACCTTGGTCCTTTGTTAATACTACAAGGCTTAATCCAATCTGTTCTCATAGTGGAGACTCTCAGGAACAAATTTTGTTTCAAACTGATTTTAATAAAACAGATTTCTTTTAAATAACCTCTTTAACTTTCAACAAAACTCCTTTACATAAGTAGAACAGTAAGACTTGCTTCAAAGTGCTGGCTCTGGGACATACTGAGAAGATCACAAGTTACAGACCAGACCTCTTGTGACTTGTCAGAATGTACAGGGAGGGCTCTGCTCTCTATTGCTGATGCTGTGGTGGGGGCTAACCAGGCTGCTCTGCCTCTCTCCACACTTCAGTCCTTAATGGCAGCTGAAGGAGTGAGGCAGCTCCCAGTTACAGTGGTCAGAAACATCACCCTGGCAGCTTCTCTTATCTGCTTGGAATGGAGTGGAAGTGTCCAGTGATCTGGAACCATGTGCCAGTATTTCACACATCACAGTTAATGTGACTAAGGGAGAAGCTGTAGCTTCAAGGCAGCAGCTGGCCTAGGCCCTCCCTCTCCAAGGCTGTCACCAGAGTTATACTTCAGGACGAGCCTGGAGTCAGGACAGCCCTTGCCTGTACTGTGCTTTCTGAGGGAAGGGGCTAGAGCCATAATGCTCCTTGCTTGGATTTAAGGAAAAGAGAGCAGAGATAATTTTTCCACTTTGTGAAGAGGGCCTCCCTGCAAACTACCTGCATGGCCTCAGTTTCCTACAGCCAGCTCCAACCAAGTGTGAGTACCAGGCTCATACTGGGGAGCAGAAAGAACCAGCTCTCCTACACCCACACTTGTGCTTCTGCACCCGTCTCACAGCTAAGGGAAAACAGAACATGGAGATGAATGGCAGGATACAAACACAGAAAGGAACAAGTAACAGACACGAGGCACCTCTGCTATTCAAGTTTTACGTTAAATTGGTGACCACTAACTGTCCCCTTAGCAACAGCAGCTGAGAGTCAGGCTCTAGGCAGGAGGCTGGGATCCCTGCACATCAGCTCCCGTGTTCAGCTGCTTGCTCTGCTCCTGGAACTCCAGCCGGGTCTGGCGGTTGGACTCCAGCAGCTCCTTCAAGCAGACGTGTAGGTGATCATTCTTCTCCTCCAGGTGATCCAAGCAGGAGTTGATCTGGTCCAGCATGGAGTTTATTGCTGCATATTCTAAAAGCAAGGGAAATGAGAGACTGAACAATGTTAAGTACATTGTCACTGCAGTCAGAGCAGGCAGCGAGAGCTCTGGCAAAACACACCCACACCATTTTGGCTGTGCCTTATTTGCCCTCGGGTGGGTGAAGTAAAATGCGACTGAAACCTGCCTGTGCTGTGTTCCCTGATCAAATGAGGCCAATGGGAAGCTGGAGCACTGGTAACAAGATCTAAAGCAAGGTACCTGGGCAGTCCAAACGTGGGGACATCTGACAGCCTCAGATCTCACACACAAACAGCCACCCATTGGCTGAGTGCTGACTGCAGCAGTACCAGATAAATCCCAAAGACCCAGTCAGCCTTTTTAGCTGCCTTTGGAATCATCTTTCGTGACAGTACAGGCATTTTGTCAGCATGTCCCAGTGTTTATTTTCTGTGAATTATCTGGATAAGGCTTCCAAGCTGGGATATGCTTCACTAGGGCCTGGCTGGAGTCAGGCTGCCATAACAGTGCAGGAGGAGGGGATGAGCTCAAAGGTGCTGGTAGTGGCACCATGATTTCCACAAGAAGGTAAGTGTTGGGCACCGAGTTCAGCCACAGGATTTCCATGCTCTGTTACGGTTTTGGGTACTTCAGATTAAACCTCGACTCACTGCAGATGATCCTGGCAGTTGGTTCTCTACAGTACAGTTTCTTGTTCACAGCGTTACTGCAAGTGCAGCAGTTCACTTCAGTACAATGGCATTTCACAGTGGTGTGTGTTAGCACTGTTACTCAGCTGAAGAGTGCTGTGCTACAGCATGAACACTTGTTTTTGGATTGCTGCAAGCAATACTCACACAATCTTGACAAGTAACAAAAACCCAAACTGAAAAATCAGACAAGATAAACTGCTGAGGTTATTTGGGAACCCTGGGAGGCTGCAGGGGACCCTAGATGGAGCCAGTGCCATGTTCCTTTCTGAAGCTGCACAGCTGGGTGAGTGCAGGGAGGCAGAGGTGGAGCTCTGACCTGTGGGCTGATGTTTGTGAGGATCGTGGGCTGCAGGACAGGGCAGGATGCCTGTGTGGGTGGGAGAAGCCCACCCCTCACAGGCTGGGGCTCCTCTGAGCCCAGTGTGGTAAACAGAGTGCCTGGAATGCTGGGCTGAGCTGCAGCACACGGAGAGAGGAGGGAGGATGAGGATGTGCTGAAATCCCCCAGCCCAGCTCTGCCCCTCCCAGCTGCCCCTTTGCCAGGGTGTCCTGGTGCCGCAGCCCACCAGGTCCAGGCACTGCCATTTCCAGCAGCTTTAAAAGAACTGTGAATATTTAAACATTGCAGTCATTTGCATTATTAATACCTACCAAGTTTCATTATAAAAAAATAATTGTCCTCCTTTCCTTATCACCACTTTGGAGCTGTTCAGAGCGTTGCAGCCTTTAATTCTTTGGAGAATTGTGTAGTGTTGCATTTGAGCTCATTAATAAGTTTGGCCTTGCAGGTATTACACAGAGGAGGCATTATGAGCGAGAGCACTGATGGTGTTCTTGCATTTAAAAATCAATCCTACAAACACATGCTTTCCAAAAACGTGGCAGTTATCAGTATTTTTAAACAATCAGCATTTTTCAAGGTATGTGAGTTACAGCTCTTCAATTTGATACACCATATTCCAGTGAAATGGTGAGCAGATCCCAAGCAGACATGGTAACTACTTCTGGCAAGGGACATTCATCAGCTTGGCAAGACGTCTGTAATCACAGAAGAAGCTTTATTTTCTCAGTGCCTAAAGCTCAAATGAAGGTTACATAATTTGTGCAGCTTTGGGAAGTGAAAAAATTTAACCATTTAAAAATAAGCTGTAAAAATCTTTTATTTTATTGTTTTGTGTTAGTTGCGAGCTTGGTGGATTTTTCTGGAAACGTAACCACGTCCCTATTAGAAACACTGAGCTGGAGTATGGCAATTGCATGAACTCCTCTACATTCTTACAAGAACAGTTGACAAAAATCAGGTTTCCTACTTGAGATGAAGGAAGAGATCCACAGCCTCAGCTCCACTAGACCAGGAAATAGCTGCAGCCCTTTATGACCAGGTACTGCACACAAAGCCCAGTTAACAAGCTGAACAAAACCCACTTAGTGAGGCTGTAGATCCAATTTAGTGACTTTCTCCATCACACCCAGTGTGTCTCTTAGCTCTTCAAAAACAGGGAAATGCAAATCACTGTGATGATACAAAGCAGTGAACGCACTTGGGGTGTTTCAGTGAAGAAATGATTGTCCTGTCACTGCAGGCAGATCCCAGACACAACTCCTAAAATCACCTGTGTGGGTCACATCTGGGAAAATGAATGTTTTGGGAAACAGCAGAACCCAACTCCACCATTTTCAACAGAACAGTAGCAAAGTGCTTACTCTGAAAGAGTTCCAGTTTTAAGAGTGACACTACGCCCGCATTACTGCTCTGCTGTCACCTCACTTTCTCCATGGGCTGGTTCTAACTGGACAGGGCAGTATCAGAAACGTCATACCTAGGCACTGCAGAAATGCCCCGAAGTGGAATTTGCCAAGCTACCTGCATTAAATTCCCCTTTTCCATGCATGACTACTTCTCCCAGATCTGCCCACATGAGCCGCCCTGTGCTTCCCAAACCTGAACATCCTCTTTCCTCTCTGACATCCGCACCCCGTACAGCAGCAAAGGCACAAAATACTTTTTTCACAAGAAATAAATCCACCCTAGGGCAACACAGAGGAGCTCGGTGCCCCGTGGCAGGATGGGAATCAAACCCGGCAGCCCCTCAGCCCCACTCCCGTGCAGCAGGAGCATCGCTGGCGTCGGGCACCGCTCCCGGCGGAACATCTGGACGCATCTGGGCACACCTGCGCTCTGCCACCCGCAGCCCAGCGGACCAGGCCGGGCCACCCTGCCGCACGGGATCCCTTCCGAGGCGGCGGCCCCGCTCTCCCGCACGCACCTTCCTCCTCGAAGGTGTCCCCGCCCTCGTCNCGCGTCACCCCGGCCGGCGCGGCGGTGGACTCTGTGGTTAGCGCCAACGGCGCGCGGCGGGAGGCGCGCGGGCGGGCGCGGCGAGCAGCGCTGGGCAGGGGGCGGCCCCGGGGGGACGGTGCCACGTTCCCCGGGCCTCGGGGGTTTTTCCCAAACGCGTGCCCAGCGCTAGGCTGTGTCCTTGCCCTCCCCAAGTGTCCTCAGGCCCTCCCCAAGTGTCCTCAGGCCCTCCCAGACTCCCCCGCCTAGGGGCCACCATCAGCACCTAAGCGCTTCTTTCCCAAGTCATGCTCCGTATGGATAACTCTGCATCCTGCCCGGGCGGGCCATCCCGTCCCAGCGAGGGCTTTGCTGCCAAACTCCCAACTCCTGCCCTGTCATCCGCTCTGCTCCGTCCACTAAGCGGCTGGAACCAGCCTCAGGTGACCTTCACACTGCTCTTCCCTAAAGGAACGAGCACGATTCACTTTGCCCTTCCCTGTCTTTGGCCCGATATCAGCCTCACCTCAGTCACCTTGAGGAGATCTCATCGCTTTGTGGTGTTTTCATCCCCGAGAGAGATGTCACTGGGATGAAAATAACTCACAATTAGAGCATTGATTCAAGCAGTGCTCCTGAGATCAAGGACTCCGTTATTAAGTGGGTATTTGGGACAAAGACGAAAGAAAAGGTCATGTCCTCATTTAACATTGCAGCCACCTCCCCTTTCTGTAGGTAATAACTCTTCTGTGCTGCAGTGTCAGGCTCGTGTTGAACCCCAAGTAGGGGAATTGAATATAAGTGTAATTAATGGACGTAACCACATATTAATAAAACGGATGATGGCTTTCAGTGTGGAGATGTGCGCTTGCACTGCGATTATGTGCTGGTCACAACCCACAGCCCCACCGGGCAGAGAACCACAGAATCCCAGAAGGGGTCAGGCTGGAAGGGATCACAGGGAGCCATCTGGTCTCACCTTCCTGCTCGAGCAGGGTCATACCAGCACACACAGCACAGGATTGTGTCCAGACGGTTCCACAATATCTCCAGCGAGGAAGACTCCACAACCTCTCTGGGCAACCTGTTCAGGGCTCGGTCACTGCACAGGAAAGACGTTTTTCCTCATGTTCAGGTGGAACTTTCTGTGCATCAGTTCCTGCCCGTTCCTCTTGTTCTATTGCTCGGCACCATGGAGCAGAGCCTGATCCACTCTCTGCCCCCTCTCTGCACTGACAGACATCGATGAAATCCCCTCAGCTGCCTTTTCTCGAGGCTGAACAGGCCCAGCTCCCTCATCCTTTCACCTCATTATTTTATTCCCACTTCAGACTCTGGTGTGTTCTCAGATTTGATAATGACAGGGCAGCCTGCCCCTCGC
>VZRO01006863.1:245479-281954 GCA_013397915.1 Daphoenositta chrysoptera | reverse complement strand
GCAGCGGCAGCGAGCCCCCGGGAGCAGTGGTTCCCTGCGGACCGAGCGGCTTCTGCTGTGGTTTGAGTGAGAGAAGAGCTTAAAATTGTCTGGCAGGCCCCCGGCAGAGCGTTCCTTGAGAAGCTGTAAGGAAAGGCTGTCAGTGAGGGCTTGCTGGGCGTGTGGAGCCTTTTCTGCGGCTGCTTTTTCGCAGCACCCGCGCAGGCTTGTGTAACCCAGCAGATTGTAAATGAGAAACAAAGCGGGGTGGTTGCATTTGTTCTGTGATGTGTGAGGAATGGTTGGCACGGCCTGTCAGGCTGCTGAGGTGTAGCAGCTTTGTGAAACATCCCTGAACTGATGTCCCGCTGGCCCTTGGCTCTCCCTGCCCTGTCCCAGTTGTGCCCAGGTTGGTTGATCCCAGGAATGTGAACTTGGGCAGACACGTGCCTAAAATCAAATGCAAACTGCTCTCCCCACCCTGTGGCATCAACAGAGGCTGTTGTGGGGGAGGGATTGGCTTGTAAAGGCTTTATTTGTGTTTATTTAAATACTATTGCAAATGGTTGTGGTTTTCTATAGAACTCTGTTTTACAGAGTAGACATTATAAAGGGGTAAACTGTCTGGATTTAACTTTTTTTTTTTCCTGGCTGTGAATAGGAGTTTCCAGCACATTAAATAGATGTTTAGAGAAAAAGGTTATTGGCCAATGGATGGTGAATATTTAAATATTTGATGCCATTTAAAGAAAGCATCTTATAGCCAAGATATGCTCATGATCAGATACTGAAACTGAATGTCAGTGACTATGACTTCATGAAAAAAATAAGGGTGGAAGGAAGGTAATGTTTATGTTTTTAGCAGAAAATGGAATCTTCTGTTTTCTTTCTTCCCCAGCTGCCTGCAGGGAACCTGCAGCTCACTCTCTACCAGTATAAAACATGTCCTTTCTGCAGCAAAGTCCGAGCTTTTCTTGATTATCATGGACTGCCCTATGAAATTGTGGAAGTGAACCCGATCATGAGGAAAGAGATCAAATTCTCTTCCTACAGAAAGGTGCCCATCCTGCTAGCCAATGCTGGGAGCCCTCTGGTAAGTCTCCCTAACTTGGAGCCTCAGCATGCAGTGGAAAAAGTTTTGAAGAATCTCCTTTTCAATTTAACCAACTTCTTTTAAAAGGTTGTTTTAATCCTATTTTTCAGCAATTGAACGACTCCTCAGTGATAATCAGTGCAATAAAGACTTATCTTATTTCCAGGTAAGAAAACAGGATGATGAGAGAAGAGTTGAATGTGGAGGGCCCAGGTTAAGTAGAGATTTAGAAGAGTCTGAGTTGGCTGTAAGTCTCTTGCTGACCTCAGGTTCTGAAGCTCTGGATGACCTGAGCCTGGCTGTGATAATGCTGGTGGTGCCTATATATGTTGTGATATGTGTGATTTAAAGCAAAGCTTCTACCTTTCAGAAGTACTTTTTCATCTGTGAGATTCTTTTTGCATAAAACCTGCTTAAACACAGACTAATGTTAGTCCTGGAACTGAGCTTTCAATTAGCCAGTTATAACATCTTGAATGAAATGGAATTGTTGTGCCTATGGCCTGTCCTTTAGGTCTGCTTGAGAATGGTAGGAAGTTTTATGCCTGCAGAAATTTCTGTTCTGTCACAGACAAAGGTATGTGCACTAATAATAGTTATTTGCAAGTAGCTGTTCCAGTCTCTCTTTTTTGGTTGTTTTTTTTTTTTTAATAGAATCTGGAACATTGTGCTTTTCTAACTATAACTTTTGAAGTAAGTTATTCTGACTTACTTACAGAATAATACATTTTATAGTGTGTATCTTTCAATCTGTGTATCTTTGCTCTAGCTCCTTTTTTGTAGCAGCCTGATCAGTGCTGTGTTTCCTTACACAGGAGGAATAGCTTAGAAGAAATCGTGTCCTATTATCCACCTGTTAAAACCATGACTGAGCAAGGCAAGGAGGTGCTTGAGTATGAGAATAAATACTGGCTCATGCTGGATGAGAAGGAGACAAAGAGAGTCTATCCTGTCAAAGAAGTGAGAGTGTAAGTGCTCTTCAGTTTCTGGGCTCTTCAAGTAGGGTCACAGCCCCCTCCATGTATACTCAGGGTTGATGTAGATATAAAATCCCACTAGGGCTGACAAGTCCTGTCACACCCCTTTTAGTGTTTCAAGCCTCAGTAGCTGGTTTGCTGTGTTTGTTAGATAATTGCAAACAAAGCTGTTAGACAGCCTAGTTACCACCACCAGCCTTCAGCTGCCTCCAGTTTCCTTCTTGGCCTTTCCTTTGTGCCACAGAGTAATGCTATTGAGGGATAGTTTCCCTTCCTGCTTTATTTCTTTATTTTATTTTTATTGGGAGGAGAAGCTAATGCTTTATCTTAGTCTTAAATTCAGTTTGAGATTGGAGGAGCCTTGCCAAAGATAACGATGCTGAGTGCATTTCAGAGAGGTCACCAGAGTACCTGGGCAGGAGTGTTTGACCTTGGAAAGGATCTCTGGCTAAGGCAACTGTGATCCTGCCCTTCTATCTGTACCTCATTCACTGAAAACTTTCTTTTGACTGCTCTCAGGGAAGAAATGAAGTGGAGAAAATGGGCAGATGATTGGCTTGTTCACCTCATCTCCCCCAATGTTTACCGCACCCCCAAAGAAGCCTTGGCATCTTTCGATTACATCGTCCGTGAGGGGAAGTTTGGCACCTTGGAAGGTCTCTTTGCCAAATACGTGGGGGCTGTTGCCATGTTCTTCGTTAGCAAGAGGCTGAAGAAAAGGTTGGTATCACTAAGCACCAAGTACACAAGAGGAGAAATAGCTCCTCCTTAGCTGTGAACCCAGGTGTCAAAGGGCAGAACCTCGGAGTTTTAAACGGAACCATTTAATTCTGTATGAGTAATAACTCAAGTACTTCTTTAACTGGAGGTACTGAACCCCTCTACTCATCACTGCTTGATTTCTGACTGCCCCTTCGCTCTGAAATACTGCCCTTACTCGCAAGCCAAGTCCAGCCCATAAGGTAGAGAGGTGACAGAAGGTTAAAGAAAGAAACAAACTTGTGTCTTCACACTGATTCTTCTCTTTATCCAGACACCAGCTTCGAGATGATGTCCGAGAAGATCTGTACGAAGCAGTTAACGAGTGGGTAAAAGCTGTGGGCAAAAATCGACTGTTTATGGGCGGGAACCAGCCAAACCTCGCTGACCTGGTAAGGGTTTCATCCCTCAGGTGGATCACAAATTATCCTCCTGGTGCTCATCTCTGAAATAGTTAATACAAGTACAGGCAGAGAAGTTGAACTACATGAGATACATTGTCCTTTGTTCAGTAATACAGTTCCCACATGATGGGGACTTCCCCATAACTGCACATAGATCCTGATCCTTCCTTACTGTTTCCTTATGGAAAAACATGCATATTCTTAATTACCTTTCTGCCATTCACTCTTCCTTGCTAATCAGGAAGAGTGGATGGAGTAGGATGGAGTAGATGGCGGGACAGGAGAAGAGCTGTACTGGCTTGGCTATTGAGACACTTCTTGTACCTTAAGCCATTCTCCACTGCTTTTTCAGTGTTGTTCTGACCTCTCTGCTCTTTCACAGGCAGTGTACGGGGTCCTGCGGGTCATGGAGGGGCTGGAAGCCTTTGATGACATGATGGTTCACACGAACATTCAGCCTTGGTACCAGCGCATGGAAGAAGTCATCGAAAAGACTGGAGTTGCAATCTGATGCCAGCTGCAGCTGCCTCCCTGAAGTACTTGCATGGTGAAAACTTCAGAAGAAATGGCTTTTATTTTTAGAGTTGACTGGTCCCACCTAATGGACTGACATGTGGGCACAGAGACCACCCCGTTCAGAATATCAAGTCGCAGTGCGAGAAGGGCCCAGCTGGGTGTGTGTAGAAGGATGGGGACAGGTAAAAGAAAGGAATCTTGGATGCTGCTGGAAAGGAGATGCTCTGAACTGAAGAATGCAGCAAATAGGCGTCCTTCAGACAAGAGCCATCCTCAGAACAGGTTACTGTAAAAGCAAGAGGCTCTTGGCTGGTGTTACGGCTGTGTCAGATGTGGTAGGCCTGACCAGCTTTTGCCTCAGGCTGTCTTCTGCTACTCATCTATGTCACTTGTTTTCCTGACTGAGACACTGGATACTGGTTTTTAAGTGACAATATTTCCTGCAATAGACTCTTGTAAACCTAGTGCTAAGGGAACTGGAGGAAGCCACAGTGCTGGAGAAGGCACTTTCCTCTGACAGCAGCGAGGCTATGCTCAGCAGGGCGTGTGCTTTCACTCTTCCATATATACGGTTCTCTCAGGACTTGATTCTGTATGGTCTGCAAGGATAAAGGCTGCCTTTATTCTGTCCCCTTTGTGAGATCTGAGTTCTTACGTTACCCTTTATACCCAAAGAACATGGCCTACACTGAAATCACAAATGCAGAGCAGTTATTGGAAAGGTTTGTCTTGCATGAGATCTCTCTGGAATATCCCTGAAGATCAGTTTGTTCTTGTTTTAGGAAAAGGATTAAGAGCCATCTGCATGGCCAGGGGATCTCTAGATGTTTCTGTCACGGATTTGCTGATGTGGGAGATAAGGAGCTGTACCTGCAGCTAAGTCTTCTGAGCTGTGCTGGGTGGAGTCATAGAATGGTTTGGGTTGGAAGGGACCTGAAAACACATCTCATTCCACCCCCTGCCCTGCGCAGGGATGCCTTCCACTATCCCAGGTTGTTCCAAGCTCTGTCCAGCCTGGCCTTGGACACTTCCAGGGATGGGGCAGCCACAGCTTCTCTGAGCAACGTTTGCCAGGGTCTCCCCACCCTCACAGGGAAGAATGTCTTTGTAAGATCCCATGTAACCCTGCCCTCTGTCAGTGGAAAGCCACTGCCCCTTGTCAAAGTCCCTCTCGAGCTGCAGAAACAGTATTTGTCATAACAAGAGACAATGCAGGTTCAAATGTGAGTGATACTCTGCACAACCTAAGGCTTCAGTATCCTTAATTACCACCTTGATCGAGTTCTGTTTCCCTGGAAGGACAGGCAGGTTTCAGGGAATCTGATTTGTTGTGATATTTCAGGTGCAGCTGAAGTTGTTTGCAATACAGCTGCTTGCCCAGTGTGTGTTCAGGGGGAATACCTTTATTGGTTAAAACAATGGTGGTGATAGAGGTTTGGGGTTTTTTCTGAATGGAGGACTAGTTACAAATTCAGTTATGATCTGACATTGAAGGGAGAAAGAAAACGTTTACAGTACAAATGGCTGTGTGGCTGCTCTGAGTTGTATTCCTTTAAACTGTTCTGTACTGAAATTTGTGTTCCACAGCATCAAAAGGCAATGTTCTTTTAAAGAATTATATTGAACATGCATAAAGTTGAAGAAACCCTTGATGATAATTTTGGCATCCACCTCAACCTGAGAGGGAGGAAGAGAGTTTCATGTTAAATGAGGATCTGAAGCACCAAGGGCTCCACTTCTCCTTGCTGTGCTGTGTTACATGAATCAGTCCTCTCAAGATGAATATCCGTAGCACTAACACGCCAGTAATACTACATTAAATAAAGCTTGTTTCAGGATTTTGTATCACTTTTTATAGAGTCATAGAATGTTAAGGGATTGGAATGGACCTTTAAGATCATCTACTCCCAACCTCCCCTGCCATGGGCAGGGACACCTCCCACTAGACCAGGTGCTCAAGGCCTTATCCAAACTGGCTTTGAGGACTGCCAGGGTTGAGGCATCCACAACCTCCCTGGGCTGCCTGTTCCAGTGTCTCACCATCCTCACAGGCAAGAACTTCTCCCTAATCTCTAACCTAAATTTCTCCTCTTTCAATTTTCATCTCGTCCTATCCCTACAGTTCCCGATGAAGAGTCCCTCTCTGGCTTCCCTGTAGCTCCCTTCAGATCCTGGAAAGTGCTCTGAGGTCTTCACACGACCTTTCTCTTCTCCAGGCCCCAACTTTCTCAGCCTGTCTTCACGGGGGAGGTGCCCCAATCCCCTTATCAACTTCGTGGTCTCCTCCAGCATTTCCATGCCCTTGTGTTGGGGATGACCAGAACTGCGCACAGTTCTGGTTACAGTTTACAGTAAAAATGGCTGTGTACACAACTCTGGTGCCACCTTTAAGACGGTAAAACTCATATCAGAGGCAACGCGAGGAAAATTGACTTAATAACCCAGTTATTTCACGCTCTTTTCAGACCTCCCCGTTTCCGTAGGGATGAGCAGCCACTCCCAAGAGCGCCGTGCAGGAGTCTGCGCGGCCGGGGGCTGCCGGGCCGCTCGGCCGCTCGTGCGGGCGGTTACCGGGGGCGGTTACCGCCGCTCAGGCCCGTTCGAATCGCCCAATGGTGGAGCCGCGGGCGGCGCGGCGGAGGCGACGGCCGGGGCCCTGCGGCCGCGCCTCCTGTCCCTGGTGCGGGAATCAGCCACCGAGCTCAGCCCACGGCCGCCCCTGCGCCTCCCGCCGCGCCGATGGGGAGCTGAGGTGGCTGCGGACCCCGCGCGGAGCCACCTGGTGAGAGCGCCGGGCCCGGGGAGGGCAGGCGGGGGGGCGCCTGGCCCTGAGGGACGTCCCCTCGCCCTGTAGGGTGTCCCCTCACCGTGTGGGTGTCCGAGCGCCAGGAATTACTCCTTCCTCGCTGCCTTTCGGGGTCCTTCCTGCTGGGAGGCCAGCGGGAGCCGTCGGGCTCGGGATAACGGCGCGGTGCGGGCGGGCGTTGGGTGCTGCCCGGCTCTCTCCAGGCCGGCCCTGCCCTCAGAGCTGCGAGAAGCACACCGGCCCCCAGACCGCGTCTCTGCCGGCCTGAGGTGGCCACAGATTCCATGGAAAACCCCCAGAGATGGCAGGAGGAATTAAAACTTACGAGTCAGCCTTGTTGCTAAGGGAGGCGCCGTGACAGCGTTTGGTTTTCACTCGTGGTGATTCAAAAGCTCTGTCAGTGCTGGGCCTGGGGAGAGTTTAACCCTTCCTTGGAAAAAAAGATGATTAAAACACCCAGCGGTGTTTGGAGTTGTTCATAGCTGGAAGCTGGGGAATCCTGTTCCTTCAGAAAGCTGTGCCTTCCTCTTCCTGAATTAAAGGAAGTACTGCTGTCTTCCTTAAAAATTACAGTTAGAATTTGAAATTTTGTAAGTGAATAATGTCATCTTGTAATTGTACAAAACATTTCTGCAGTTTAAAACAATTTCCATTGTCAGTATGTTAGGAATTACACTCTCTGTCCATCCCTCATCCTGTGCTTTACAGTGGAAGCCAGGGCACACCCACTTTTGTTGTTTGGGTTCATGCACTTAATGCATTTGAACCTTTGTATTCCCTTAAAAAAAAAGGAGAGGATGTTCAGAAATTGGCACTTTTTCCTCTTAATAATTTTATTATTTCTGTATCAGGTGTGTCTCATCCATCAACGAGGAAACTACCTCTTCACCCAACACAGTGTCCAGGAAACTCAAAAGCTTGAAAGTAACTGTAAGTAACTTTACCCAGGCTGACAATATCCTTTCTGCCAGAATCAGATTAATACTGCTGGTGGCCTTGTGTAAGATTTGCAGTTGCATTGTACCATTACATCAACTGAGGCATCAAGCTCCAAGATGATGACTTGAACCTTGTGTCTCTAGGCTTTTCTGTGCTATCTCAGGTTATGGTTATGTGTTTCTGTGGAGGTTAAAGAAATGCTGTGATGCAATGGCTTTTAAGGATTTTTGTTTAAAAAAGACACAGTTAAGCAAGTATTAAGGAGCATACAGGTTCACGGTTCTGGGATGGAGGGGTCTGATGATTTCCTGATGGTTTTTCTTAACTGTTAAATTAATTCTCCTCTTCTCCCTGCTTCAATTTTCTCTTTGTAATCAGATTTTGTTGGCTGTGGGAACCCTTGATTTGCTCACTTGCTTTAAGACTTGGAACTTCAATGACTCTTGCAGATACCTGCTATCAATCCAGCTGTGTTTGATCTTCAACAACCAGGTTAAAAGCAGAAAATACTGGAAGCAGAGGAATTGTCTGTGTTAATCCTGGCTTTACAGAAGTATAGTGTGCAGTTCAAAATGGCAGATGCTACTGATAGAAAGCTCAAATGTTAACCAAGGCTGGACACTGTTCCTCTCTGACACAAAGGGAAATGTTGTTATTTCCAGTTTCCTTATTCACAGGTTTCCCTTCATTGTATTTCCCTTTCCCGTTTGTGGGAGAAGAGCCATGAAGAACCGTTCCTCATCTCCCCCTTTGCACGTCCATGTGGATGAAAACACCCCTGTCCATGTCCATATTAAAAAGGGGCAGAAAACCACACCTGCAAAATGCCAGGTAGGAGTGTGTACCTGGTTGGTTGTAAGGTCTGCAGAAAGGAAGGTGAATGGCCCTAGAAGCAACACAAAATCTTCCAGGTCTGTTTTACTGTTGTGTTAGAACTGTGAGACTTCATTTCATATTCAGCGGTGAATTTGCAGGGACACATTTGCTATGCTGATTTGTTTTAGGATGATTTTGGTATGATACAGAATTGCTTTTCATGTTCATGCTTTTCATGTCCTTCGTGTGAGGAGTGTTGCTTCCAATGTGATACAGTTTGGAGGATTTTTTTGCCATTTGTTTCCTGGATCTGTGTCCTGATAATGTTTTCTATTTGGCTTCACATCTGTTTTTGGAGGAAAGGTTTGAGGGGAGGTAGTACTTAGGCATGTCAAGTAGCACCTTGATTGTATTAAAATAAATGTGCTTTGGAAAAGAATCTTGATTCAAACCATCTTCTGGAATTAAGGATATTCTCTGTCCACTGAGCTCTACAGCAAAGAAGATCTCTTCCCAGCCTTATCCACAGGAGACACAAGGCAATACTGAAGCTGAGGTTCTAGCTATCCCATATCCTCTCTTGTTGCTGGATATTTATGGAAAGTTATTCTAAGAAGTTGATGGAAGTTGCTACCTCATTCTTCCTTATCTGCAGACATCCTGTTCTAAGTCTTCTATTAATTCTATGTTTGTTGTTAATGGCAAATTTCATAATGGGATGGAATGACAGTGAAAATAATGAGTCCTATTAATTAATTGCCAGTAGGGGATGTTTACAGCATCTGATTTTTCTCCAAGGTTAGAATTGTGCAAAAACCCTTTAACTCTCCTTCAGTTAGAGCAGCTCAAGTTCGATACAAATAAATGTGGATCTTTTAGTTGACTGCAGCATAGGGAAGACACTTCAGGGGCTTTCTGAAATCAATCACAGTCTCAAATGGTATAGCTACTCTTTTGTGAGGTGAATCTGGGATGGAGAAGGGATCTCCCAGGGATCTGTCATGTCCTACATCCAGCCATCCTGTCAGCTGAGTGTGCAATAACATTTCCTTCTGGCTGGTGTCAGCTTCCTCTGGTGGCTGCTCCCTCATCTCACCTGATGCATCCTGTGAAACACTACTGAGAGTTCCATGTGAATGATCTTTTGGTTTTGCAGCACTAAAAATTGCAAATGGTTCTTTAAGAGTCTGTAATTTATTTTATTTTCTCTTTCTTTAGCAAAAGCAGAAACAGAAATCAAAAGGGGACGGTGTGCGAGCCGTGCGGGTGAAAACTAAGGCCCCTTGGATCCCCCCAGGCAAAACACGTACCCGTGATACCACCTTGAAATGGGAGGTACAGCTGGTTTTGCTCTTTAAAACAAACTTTCAGGTTTAGCCAAGGTTGGAGAGAGCAGTTGTGTAATGAGAGAGTCGGGCAGATCTGACGGAAGGCTACTGTTACCTACCATCTATTTGAAGTGTCTTCTATAAATCTTTTTCACTTTTTAAGATAGAAAAACTGGGAATTCATAAACAGCCTGTGGCCATGCCTTTCTGTCTCTAGAAGCCAGACACATTTGGTTTTTTGTTGTAATTTTACTAGTGCCTTTCAAGATCTCATCTGGAGGCTCAGCGAGGGACTGCTGGTCTCAGTCTCTTCCGAACCACGGAGCGTTTGTGTAGCATTGTGTCATATTCTCTTTCTCATGGGTTGATAGTTTTGCCTGTTGTATTCCTGGCACTTCCTAGATGAGGATTTGACCTTTGATTAGTTTTTCTTCTTTTTCTGTTTTACTCTTTGAGCATTCTTGACCTTTCCCAGATGGAAAGAGAAGAGCCGTTTGTAAATGTTTTTTTCTTTGCTAGCCTTGCTGCAGTGATGTGACCCAATCTCTGATTTTTGGTAATGTTAGCTTTAGAATACTATTTATAATGTTATACTAAAAAAATTATACCTTTTTTTCTCTGGCAGGAATCAACTGAACGCCTTGAAGTTACACCTAATCCTGAGTCTGAAAGGATGCAGTCAGTGCTACGCCTCAGTGACCTCTCCACGGATGATGACGATGCCACTTGCTGCAAAATCAACAAGTATGAAAAGAAGATAGATAGCCTGATGAATATGGTGGGAACACTGAAGAAAGAGGTGAGGAGACAGTGGAAAGACCTGATGACTGGGGCTTTGTAGCTGATCCTTTGACAAGAGGAGGCTGGAGGCAGGTCTTGGTGCAATGAAAAGCTACCCAGGCTGTTGGTAGCTTGCTTGAATATCGAAAATCAATCTGAATTGTTTAGAATAGCTGAACTATCCTAGTGAGAAATTCACTAAGCCAAACTATGAAACATTTCAAAACATTATTCAATTAATAAGGTATTGCTGTGCTCTAGTTTCCAAATAATTTCTCCTGCCCAAGCCTAAAATCTGAAAACTGATGACTCCACAAAGTGAAAAATACAATGCATTGATGTTTTATTGTCAAAAAATCCCCTCATTCAATGAGATTGTTTCTTCTTATTCAGTTTCAAAAATGTGCAACCCAGTGATGTTGTGTTTTCCAGATAAATAGGCTCTTATGTACTTGACATCACTTTAAAAATACATGGGAGATGTTCCCAGGTCTCATAAGATGCGTCATGGTGGGGCCAAACTGCATTTTTAACTTTGACTTAACACTCAGAGTAGCAAATCTTGTATTATTATTTTACTCAAAACTATATGGATGTCGAATCAGTGAACAAGAATAGGATTTGAGTCAAGTAGATTCTTACATCAAGCATTTTCCACTTTATTTATGCTACAAAATTTAATGGGATTACTTTCATGATTGTAAAACAAAAATCAATTTTAGAACTGTAGAATCACTAAGAATCACAGAATCACAGAATGAACTAGGTTGGAAAAGATCTTTAAGATCATCAAATCCAACCTATGACCTAACCTAACACTGCTTCATCAACTAAACCATGGCACTGAGTGCCATGTCCAGGCTTTTTTTAAACACGTTTACTGACGGTGACTCCACCAGCTCCCTGGGCAGATGATTCCAGTGCCCAATCACTCTTTCAGTGAAGAATTTCTTCCTGATGTCCAACCTGAACATCCCCTGACACAGCTTGAGGCCATTTATTTCCTCCTGTCCTGTCACTTGTCACCTGGGAGGAGATACTTTTTTTTTTTTATACTTTCACTAAGTTAATTAACTCTAAATGGTTCACTGATTTGGGATGTGGACTCTGTGTATCACTTCCAAAGCCCCTGGTTTAAATTTTATTCCAATATCTTCAGGTCAAGTTGCAGAAGAGGGAGGAACAGGAGCAAATGACGAAGCGTCTCCTGGAGGAGCAGAAGGAAGAGCTGAATGAGGTCACACAGGAGCTGGTAGAAACAGAGCACGAGAACACGCGGCTCCGGCGCAACATCGAGCGCATAAAGGAGGAGAAGGATCTGACTGTGTAAGAAAGCTCCACTTCTCACTGCTCCTGCACTAGTGGTACCCACAGGCACCTCCCTCCTTTATTGCTGACATGATCTGAGGCTGTAGCTGCTGCTGAAGAAGTGATGCACTTGGATTTTTTGTCCCCTTTTAGAAGGGGAACTACAGATTGCGACAGCTGCACAGAAGGGCTATAGCACGTTTTTTAAAATGGAAAAAAACCTCATTTGAGAGGAATCTGAGAGCAGCTGGCTTGTGTGGAGGGTCATCCATCCTAGCTCTGCAATTAGTATTGTGAAGGTTAAGGGATTCTGCTTGAATTGTGCTGATATTGATAGAACAATAAATTAATAAACATGGAGCTGAAAACTAGAGGAGAATTTTTGACCTTTATAAAAATCCTACAGAGACAGGAGTGGCAGGCCCTGAGAGGACTGAACCATGGGCTTTTTTCTTAGTGATCCTGAAGGTCTGTGAGTCTGACATTTTTGCATCTGCTTTGTATCTAAAGAATTAGAGAAGTTTGTGTCTCCAGGGGGACATTAGTGTTTTAAGAGAGTTAGTTTTATTTTTTCCTTAAGAAAGATGACTTGGAAGTTAATACTTTGTATTCCTTTTTCAGAAAACTTTGTGAATCCTTCTGAGATTACAAGTCCTGGCTAAAAACATTGAGCTGCATATCTTGGTGTGCTTTTCTGTTTTTTGTTTGGCCATTTGGAGTCTTATTTCTGGTGTGGCCTAAGTGCCCAGGAAAAGCACAGCGTTGTGTTTTGGTTTTAGCAGTGTGTGCAGCCTTTGGTATAAGCCTGATTTGTCCCCTCTGAATTTCATAGCTGTGATCTTAGCAAGCTCCTGGTGTCTACTTACTGCCTACTCTCAAAACAGCTTCCACACTGAAAGAGGATAAATCTTAAGCAGTTTTTGTTTAGAGCTTTTATCCTCTGATTTGGGTTTTTTATTAATTTTAACCCAATCAGCTGTGTATCAATTGTGGCTGGTACAGCTGTCAAAGCTTCTTGTTTCTCTGATGGCTGAATTCTCCTTGCAGGCTACAGAAGGAGTGCTTGCAACAGGAGAAGGAGTGTTTGATGTCCAAGCTGAATGAAGCAGAAAGGGATGGAGCAGCAGCTGCCAGACAGATCCATGCCCTGAAAAATACCATTGGGAGACTCAACATTGTAGGTGTCCCTTTTTGTTCTTGCCTTTACTACATTGTCCTGTTGAATGGCTGTCTTTAAAAAGTAATGTTATAGTTGCTAATCCAGCAAAATATAAGGAAAAGTGGAGGGATTTAACATCCTTAAGATGTTTGCTAATTCGGTTTGAAAGTGGGGTATTTACTTCCAGGTACCTTCTGCACACAAGTGAACAATTACTTCATTTTGTTTGTGTTTCAGGGTTTTGTTTGTTTGATTTTTGTTTTTCTGGTTTCTTTGTTTATTTTTGTTTCTTTATTTGGTTTTTGTTTATTTGTTTAATGTTTTTCCTTCAGGAGAAACACATGAGCAGCACAGATATAAATGCTCTAACAAGACAAAAAGAGCTTCTGCTCCAGAAATTGAGCACCTTTGAAGAAACCAACCGGACACTCCGAGAACTCATTGCAGAGCAGCGGACCCGGGAGGTGAGAACTGCTGTGTGTGGACCCTGGCTGATTCCAGGAGGCTGTGCTGTCTCCTGGGCTGGAAGGGAATTTTGAGTTTGAAATCTTTCAACTCTTTTTCCCAGCCCTGCAGTAGACCCTGTCAGCCCATAGTTGGATAGTTTTTATTTGGGTTTTTTCTTTATCTGTGTCTAATTCATAGAGTAAGACTGACCTTTCTGCTGTGAGGATGGTAGAGCCTCTAAGTCTGACTGTATTAAAAGGTCCAGGCACTGCTGTGTTGCCAGCTGTCTCCTCTGGATACAGCTGTATCTGCTGATCCTGCTGGTCTCAAACGCTGCTGCTGCACTTGGATTGCCTGGAGTCTGAGGACTTGATATGGCCTCAGCTAATGGGAGCCTGTGGATATTCAGAACTGTGATTTTCTAGGCTCTGAGGGCAACAATAGAGAAACTGAAAACAATTCCGTGCTGCTTGTACAGAACAATTCTCTACTGCTTGTAAGAGCAATAGAGAAATGAAATTTCTTTTCTTTCTGTAGTTTATATTCCATTTCAGCAAAAGCAGGCTGATAGTAACAGTTACCTCAGCCACCAGTGAAGCTGGATAAAAAGTCTGAATTCTTCCACATGAATTTCCCTGCGTAGTGGGAGAGTTCAGGATGATTTTACATTGCCGTCATGCTTTTCATTTTAGTATTTGACTGGGAATAGTCTTTGACTTTTTCTGAGATGGATAATGATATGTGAAATATTTAGCAAATGCAATGTTTCTAGATATATTCTAAGAATTGCTGCTGCAACTGGGAGGAAATAGTTGATTTTCCCAATTCCATTAAAGAACCTGTATAAAATTGACTTCTTAGTTAACAGTTTTCCTCATGTATTTATTTTGTAGAGGGATGCCCAGAAGGTACTGGATAGGCAAGGAGTGCTGCTGAAAAGGCTGGCTGAGTCAGATGCAGAGAACATGGTAAGCAAACCACAATCTCTCTTTATTTTTAAAGATAAAGCAGAAAGATCTAAAATGACAAGCCCTTCTTTGTCTTATATTCCACTGCCAAATCTTACACTAGTGCCTTTTAGATCAATAAAAACATTTTGTTAGCTTTTGTGGTAATCAGAGCCACTACATTGCTCCTTTGGTTAACAACCTGCATGTTAAAGTGGGTAGATTTTCATTGCCTTTGAAATATGGGGGCTTAGAATGGGGATAACTCAGTGTGTTGGGCTCTGTCACTGAATGAGTTACCCTGTGCCAATTTTTGTTCATTTCCTTCTCTGTAAACTGAGACAAAAGTTCTTGCATTGCCAGAAGTTATAAAACTTGCTGTGAAACATAGGTAAATGCCCTTTTTGGTCTGTGGAGTATATATGGTCCTGACTGGGTATCCTGTACCCTGTTGCACAAATGTATGTGTATCCCTTCTGCTTCCTGCTTGAGGAGGATGCAGCCTGTTTTGCTGGGGATGAGGATGCTGTTGTTGTGGATGACAGACAGTGCCACGGATCAGGTGGTCTTGAGAGGGAGGCAGTTACACCTTTGCCTTCTACCTGCTGTCCTAAATGTGTTTGTTACTGAACATCTGCATGCTGTTTGTTTTTCCAGCAACTTCAGATCAGGCTTCAAGGAAAAGAAAAGGAAGTGGAAAGCCTCACGCTTCAGATAGTGGCAGAAAGGGTAATTTCCTTTTTCTGTTTTTCCCTTTCTTCTCTACTTTCCAGTTCTATAAAACCATGGGCAGTCCAAAAGATGAGGTTGTTTGCAGACCAGTACTTTGAGATCAGATGACTGGCTTGCTTATAAAACTAGACAAATACCAACTCCCACACAGTTGTGGGTTCCACATTCTGCTAATAAGACACCTGTCACAAGTATGGATAGGTAGAATTCTCTTTGCTTGGGCACTGAGTTGCCATTCTGTTTAAGGTCCTGTTAGTTCCCAATGGCAAATTCCAACCTGTTCCTTAGTTTAGGAAGTAAAGGGGGAATGCAGGGGAAGAGATCAGATATGAAGGATATTTTGCCCTAGAACATACCTTTCAGGCCCATCATTCACATGTGTTGTAAAATAAATGTCTGCTCATTTGGTCCCTTTTTGTTGGACTAGAAGAGCTGTGAGGGTCCATCTGGAGGTGGCTGGAGATCATTCAGTGAAGAAATCTGAGACTACTGTATATTATAAAGTGTTCCATCTATTAGCTTGTTGAGTAAAAACATGTTTGTCTTGTTCCTGCTTACCTAGGAAAAGACAAGGAAAGCACTTGAACT
Organism: Daphoenositta chrysoptera; assembly: GCA_013397915.1. NCBI lineage: Eukaryota > Metazoa > Chordata > Aves > Passeriformes > Daphoenositta > Daphoenositta chrysoptera. Next base: position 266,376 of record VZRO01006863.1, on the reverse strand, counting down.
CTCCCAAGCTATGGAGTCTATGAAAGCCCATCTACAAGCCCAGCTACAGAACAAAGAAGCTGAGAACGACCGTCTGGCCGCACAGCTGCGGGTATGTCTGCACTGCTCCCTGGGGATTGTCTCTTCCTTTGCTCCCATGGACTGAATTCACTCACAGGGGGAGCAGCACAAGCTTCTTACTGAGTCTGGTTGACTGAAATAATGGCTGGTGATGTTTATGCCATTAACACACAGCATGGTTTTCAAATTAGTAAGAAAAGATAAATCTTCACTTTTGAGGCATGAGGCAAAATCTTAGCCTTCAGGTCTATGTGTATTAATTAGATTTTCATAAGTTATTTACTCCTTAATTATTGAAAAGACGGCTTTGGTTTAGTCAAGCATCAAGACGAACTGAAACGATTTAATTTGCTTTTTTGGAAAAATGCTGTGCCAGTTTGATCACCCTCGTTCATGTGTTCTACAGTATTAATGAGGAGGAGAAAGTTCCCCTGGTTTATCTTGATTAGAGTTTTATATTTAGCATATGTTGGGATGATGTTACAAGGAACATAAATGTGTTAATGGTTTAGAGGAGCTTTAAACTGTTCTAGTAAGAGCTGCATAAAGCAACATTATTATATGCAAACATTTCAGTCAATAAAAAGAATGTTCTCAGGTAGATCAAAAGACTGTTAGAACAGTATTTATTTTGGTCAGGAGAGAAATCAGTATTTTAGGAAGCAGCTTATGAAAGAAGAAAGGAAGACTTTTGGAAGAAAAGGAAGATGTCATGCTGCCATCTCTTTCAGCATTTAGACAGGATTCTGTAGGCGAAACTTGACTGCAGATACCTCCAGGCTGAACACTGGGGATTTGTGCCTGGTTCTCATCACTATTTCTAGGAAATTAGTTGCTGCTTTGGGTTTACAGGTGTAATATGGGCATTAATCCATATGGTGGGTTTTGTTCCCCTACAGAATCTGGAGATGAGTGAGGCTCGTTATAAGGCAGAGCTGGAACATGCCCTGGAACAGATGAAAGACGTGAAGAACCAGGGAGACAGCGATAAAGAGGCCCTGAAGAAAGCAGTCCGTGCACAGAAAGAGCGGGCGGAGCGGAGCGAGGAGTATGTTCAGAAACTGACTGCCCAGCTAGCAGAGAAGGTATGTGCTGAAACAGGACAGGCCTTGTTTGAGGTCATGCTTTTAAATCGTTGACTTCTGGTAGCAGCCCTGGGGAGAGTCTCTTCTTTCAACTAATGAAATTTATTTCTGTCTTGATGCCATGGCCCATTTATGCCAAGTTTAGAACAAATCCAGTTTGCTCAGCTGTCACTGTATTCACTGCATGTCCCAAGTTAAGGGCATCTCTGCGTATTGTCTGCATATCTCACACCAGTGATGATTTTGTCATCTCCCTTACTTTTTTCCTCTTGTATTTCCCTTGTCTGACAGGACAGGTGTATTGCTGAGGCAGAGTGCGAGCTCGAGTCCTGGAGGAATCGCTGCAACAAAGCATTAAAGGAGAAGGATGACCTCGAGCTGGAAGTCGTTACACTGAACAGGTTAGAATAAAATCAGTGCAGAGAAAGAAGCATGAGTGGGGATGAGTTCAAAGTTTGAGGATAATTTAATTGAATAATAGCATCGAAATGAATATTTTAATTGGATTGCTTGTAAATAACCAAGCAAAACCAGCACTGCCTAAGGGCTAGAGCAGAGTTTGAAGAGGTGGAGAGAGATGTGTGACTTCTGCTGCTGACTTGGCACAGCAAAAGCAGACTCTTTAAGGTTTGCTGACCCTTAAAACTATTCCTTTGCCATTTTGTAATGCTTTGAATTAAGGTTATTTTTGTTTTGAGGTCTTTTTGAATAACTTGAATGGAAGATATTAAAAGAGATAAGCAGTATAATTTTGTTCTGAAGGTAAATAAATGTGTTGATATCACTAGAGTACAGTTGCTGCTGCAGGAAAAAGTAGGTAGGTGTGAGCTGAGAGAGGCATATCTTTATCCTGTGCATCTTTGAGACTCCTTTGAGCTCCAGGGGGACAACTCCAGTTAATTTCCAGGAGGTATAAAAAGATTGAAGTATAGAACAGTATAACAGGGAGGTGTGCATACATGACTGGAGAAGGAAGATGAAAGGATAGGGAAAAGCCATGTTTCTGAAGCTAGTTTTCAAGGGTTAGGAGCCTTACTCTTTCTTGTCACTTAAGGATTAATTTTCTTTGTGCATGGCAGCCGTGTTGCAGACTTGCTGGAAAAGCAGGCAAAGCTGCAGGAACAGACGCGGGACGAAAAAGAAGCTTTGCTGAGTAAACTGCACCAACAGACTGGAGAGAACAGCACTTTAAAGAAGGATAATGACAGACTAAAGGTCAGTGACTCTAAGGGTTTGAAGATCAAATGCTAGGAGGAAAAGAAGGGCGAATTACAACAACTTGCTTGGCCACAGAGGACAGAGTCAAATTGCACCCATTGGTCCTATACAGTTTCAAACCAGTTCATATAACCTGACTGTGACAAGGCCAGTGTGCTGGGAGGAGGCAGAGGAAGTGTACATACTGGGAAAACTGTGTTTCTTCCACGTTATGGCTAGGAGTATCTCCAATCCAACTACTGTTTCATCTAGCTGAGATCTTAAATCTTGTCCTCACATCTTCATGCTGCTGACCAGAGAACAAACAGCTGTAGCTCATACAGAGAGAATGGTAATCTCTAGAACAAAAAAAAAAAAAAAAAAGACTGGTGTATTTCTCCTGTTGTCCTTTACCATGAGTGATCTTGTGGGTGACCTACATAATTTTTTACATCCCAAACCTCTGTGCTCTGCTCATGCAAATTTGGCAATCCACTGAAGTCTGGAAGGTGTGGGCAACTTGCATGGATAAAACTGTATTTCTTAGTCTAGACAACATTAGACAGCTCACGTGGCAGATACTTGGGCAGAAGAGGGCAACAAGGCTGGTGAAGGGCTTGGAACACAAGCCCTATGAAGAATGGCTGAGGGAGGTGGGGTTTGTTTAGCCTGGAAAAAAGGAGACTCGGGGGTGACCTTGTCACTCTCTACACAACTCCCTGAAAGGAGGTTGTAGCCAGGTGGGGGTCGGTCTCTTCTCCCGGGCAACAACTGACAGAAAGAGAGGACACAGTCTTAAGCTGCACCAGGGGAAGTTTAGGTTAGATGTTAGAAAAAGAATTCTTCACTGAAAGAGTGATTGGGCACTGGAATAGTCTGCCCAGGGAGGTGGTGGAGTCACCATCTCTGGACGTGTTTAAAAAAAGACTGGACATGGCACTCAGTGCCATGGTTTAGTTGATGAGGAGGTGTTAGGTCATAGGTTGGACTTGATGATCTTAAAGGTCTTTTCCAACCTAGTTCATCCTGTGATTCTATGTGATACTTCCAAGCACTCAATGGAAAATGTTTTCCTTTTTTCAGGCTGCTGTGCACTCAATGGAGGACAAGCTGAACGAAGCGCAGACGGAATTGCAACAGCTCCAGAACTCCATCAGGACCTACGAAGAGTTGATTGAAAACTACACGGCACAGGTGGGTCTCAGAACCTTCAGCCCTTGCACAAAGGGGTTTTTTCCTTCCACTGTGGCTTATTCTATAATGCCTTAGCTATTGCCAACTGGAGCAGTTTCAGTTACTTCAAGGCATTGCACACATTTGTTGAAAACCGTATATAACAGATAAAGTCTGGGGTCTTTTTTTGAATGTCCAGATACAGAAGGCCCGAAGGGAAGCAGATGAGCTGGCAGCAAGGCTGGAGAAGTGTGAAAGAGAGAACAGTACAATAAGGGATGAAATGAACAAGGAGCTTGAAATGGTAACTATCTTCTAAAGACACATTGTAGACATTCACGGATCTTAATGTTCTGAATCTAGTGAAAAACAGCTGTGAATAGGAAATAAAAGGCTTATCTTGAGTCTGCCTTTTCCATCAGTTTTTTCTTAGGACTTGTTCAATAAGTTTTGTAGAATGAACATTTAGTAGCTTCTTTTTGACTATATGGCATTCCTCAGGGGTGTATAAATTATTTAGTGTGTCCTTTGCTGCAGAAATAGTGGTTTAGAACAGTGGATTAGGTAGGTTACAGCATTATCTGATGTGGAACAGCTGACCTCAAAAGCAGAGCTTGTAGTTCTAGTAAAATTGAAGCCCACGATCCAAAATTCTCATTCTTACACCATCCATAGGGAATGCCAGATCCTAAGTGAAAGCTTTTTGGAGTAGGAAAAGACATTAGGCTTTGAACTCCAGCACTGGCGAAATATCCACACAGTGTCATCACGGTTGTGGTATAACAAAGCTTCATTGAAGTTTCATTGAGAAATTTTTTAGTCTTGATTTTATGAACATTTGAAAGTTTCTCACATTCTCTTCTTTGATTACAGACACGTCAGAACTTCCAGACCCAGCTTGCTGAACTGGAAAAGCTGCCTGAGATCCTCAAGTACACCGAGACACAGCTGGCAGAATGCCATCAACAGCTCATGTGTTACGAGAAGAAGAACACGGACCTGTGTGCCATGATTGCAGATCTCCGTCAGCTGGTAAGGGACTGGCAGAAAGTACCCCTACCACTGAGCTCCTCATGTTCACAACACGAAACATGAATTTCTGATCACAGCAAGGTTCAGACTTCGTCTCTGTTCTCGTCTCTTTTTGAAAAGATTAAACGTGCACTGCAAAATAAAGGTGTGTGCCATGTCTTTGTGCAAGAAGTTGGTGGCTTTGCTGGTAGCGTTCCTTAATATTTGAAAGGTTTCTCATCCCTTGGTGCAAAATCTTTCTGGGACTTGAACAGCAGCAGTGGCAGCACTTGCTAATGCCAGCCCTCACTTCTGTTACCTCCATCCTCTTGTCAGCTTTCCCTCCTGTAGTTTTCTGCTGATGGTGCTGTCCCAACCATTTTCTCATTCTGATTTCAGGTTGTTTTCCCAGTTCCTGTTTTTTGTTCCCAGAAAGACTGTGTAGGTATTGCAGGACAATTTCAGACAGGGATGACATCTACAGCTGTGCCTCAAGACAGCACATGATCTCTGTCTGACCACTTTAGTCTGCTTGGTTTGGAATTATAAACCTCCCTGGTGTTTCAGGCACTGATGCTGTTGTGGGCTGCTGGCATGTTTGTGGCTGCTGTTCTTGTGTGTGTGCTTGGCTGTGCTTGCAGGTGCTGCTTTACAGGCAGGAATTTATGGGCCTGGCTTTTCTTTTGGAGTATGGAAGAGTTTTTCTACACCTTTCCAGACTGTAACAGGAAGCATCAGCAAAATGGATGTTTAGTTCTTTTCTATCCACCATTCCCTTTCTGAAGCTCTCCAGAAATTATGAATGGAGCATGTTTCCTTCTGAGGGCTGCATATGTTTTAAGTGGTTGGTCCTGTGTGTAATGACTACTGTGTGAAGTAATTAATTCCTGTAATTTTTAGATTGACCTCCAGGGGGACAAAATGGAGATGACAAGAGAGAGATATCAGTCTGCCCAGGAGGAGAAAAAGCAACTCACCTTGAAGGTGGAGGAGCTAGAAAGGTTAGAAATACTAGGGTCTCTTGCCTTTTTAACCTTCCATTTCCATTGTTTTTACAGGGAATTGAAACAGCTTCAGTCTTGTTCCAGTTCCCTACATGCCTTCAGGATTCTGTGCATTTGCTTATCCTACAAGGATCTCTGATCAGTAGCTGTCCACTGAGAGTTACATGCTTTTGCAGCAGCACCTGTTGTGAATGTTAGACAGGATGATGGCTTAGAAAACAGAGAAACCAGCTCCTTGTCCAATCTAGCCTGGCAATTTTGAGGTTACTAGATATTACAGTATTTTACCCATGTGTATTAATTTCTTTTAGTGACGATGTCTCAGAAAATGCAGGTATATGGGTACTCTGTAGGTCCTTCAATCTTTGAAATTTTGATTGAGGACTGGAGAACTGTTTCTTGGGGCTCTCACCTTTCAAGGGGGAATAGAATCTATTACCAGAGGAATCAGGACCTGACAAAAGGCAGAATGAAACACTCCATTTAAAATGAATAGGTTTCCTTCCCTTATTGTCTTAAACTAGAAAACTAGAGTCCACGAGTGCCCAGAACATAGAATTCCTTCAGGTCATAGCAAAACGTGAGGAGTCGATCCACCAGTGTCAGCTGCGGCTGGAGGAGAAGAGCCGTGAGTGCAGCTCCCTGGCCCGTCAGCTGGAGGGTGCCATTGAGGATGCCAAAAGACAAGTGAGTAATTTCTCATGTTTGTGAATTCACCTAAAGCTACCCAGCCTGTGAAAGGGGAACAGTGAGAATGCTGAAAATACCTTCTCAGCTTATGACCAAACCCATTAAAACCATCGTGTCCAGTGAAATACAAGTAATGTGGTGGCGCTGTTTGTCAGCACTGTTGAAGAACTGAACTCAGTTTGCAACAGAGAAAAGCAGAAGACTGAGCTGCTGCTTATGTGTGAGAATGTGTCAGTTAAACTTCAAAGGGCTTTCGTGGGAATGGGTAGGGAAAAAACATTTTCCCATGGACATCCCTCTAACAAAGTTGTTGTTCTATGTAGGTGGAACAAGCTCGAGAACGAGCAGTCTCCAGAGAGAGGGCAGCCCAGTCCAAGGTGTTGGATTTGGAGACCCAGCTGAGCAGGAATAAAACAGAGCTGAACCAGTTGCGTCGAAGCAAAGAGGATGTGAGTGACTTGTAGTGGATACTCTTGCTGTACTGGTGGTGCCCTGGCAACAACTGGAATCCATAAATCATCCTGTGGATGTGCTGCTAAAGTCATGGAGAGCTGTGCCTGAATGTGATGTGCTGCTGTGTGTGTCCATGTCCATGTGTGACATAAGACTTGTCTGCTGTGTCACCAATTCAGGAGTGTGTAGTAAGTGACAGGCAAATGAGAGTACAATGATGTGAATGAATTGGGGTAAAGTTATGTGTGTGTAAGAAAAGAATCAGACTTTCCTTGTGTTCAAAGGAGATGTGCACCAGGTATCATGGACAGATTTAAACTTCATTTTGCATATATCAGAGAGAGTCCAATTTCTCTTCTAGAGGAAAGGATTTCTTCTAGAAGAAAGACTGGGAGTCTTTTGTCATGTCCTATTTACCTTGCTTTAGTTTTACTCGGAATCATGTTGGCTGATGGATCAGGTCAAGTTTCTTTTCAGAAAAGAGTGTGTTTAATTCCCCATAAGTACAGCTAATGTCTTTTAAAAGCCCAACTGATTAGCCATGTTGTCTCCTGCTTTTATCAGCAAGTTGCTGAATGGAGTTGGGAATGAGCAGAACAAATTATAAATATCACAGCACCATCTATGGTAATGTCATCTCCTGCTGTGCTAATTCTGGCTCTCCTCAGCACTTTGGGGGAAGAGTTTAACGTGAAGAGGATGAATGTTGCTGCCTTTCAGCCTGCTTTGTGCTCCCCTGTGCAGGCAGAGCGCCGGTACGAGAGCCGCCTCCAGGACCTGCGGGATCGGCTGGAGCAGTCGGAGAGCACCAACCGCAGCATGCAGAACTACGTCCAGTTCCTCAAGTCTTCCTACGACAACGTTTTTAGGGAAAGTGCTTTGCTGGGCTCCCCCAGCCGCTCCCGCTCTCCTCTCTGAGGGCAATGCTCTCCTTGCACCTTTTTTAAGCACACTGAAGGAGCTTTGTTTCAAAGCCATATTGATATAGAAAACAGGATGGTATTTCAGGGTCACTGTTGGGAGATTTTTTTTTTTCTTGCAGAATAAGGAAATAAAATGTTGTTGGCACCTGATCAAAATGTGGGGTATCAGCAATACTGGTTTGGTGTTGGAGGTTGGTGTTACACCATCAACTGAGCCCCAAAACCAGGTGGTTTTGCGTATAATGGAAAAGATCCTTTTCCTCCTGTAAGGTTGTGATGGTTTCAGCTCTTAAAACCTGTCAGAGGTTTGTTGAGTGTGTTAATTTTCATAAGAGCTCTCTTCGTGCTTCACTTCTTATTCGGTTTTTCTGTTGGGGGAGATCATGTGGGGTTTTTTGCTTGTGGGATTTTTTAAACGATTTTTTTATACTGTTGGTGTGAAACTGAAAATAACTGAAGTGCCTGGGCTCTACACTCACAAGAGATTATCTCCTGCACAACCACAGTGTTTGTAACAATTTTATACTAGAAATTATGAGTTTAGTTTGGGTTTTTATACTTGATTCTTACATACTCCCTGATCCTTACCTTTATTTGTGAGTGTGATGCTATTATTGCTTTACTTCTCTTACCCTGATTTTCTGATCCTGAATATACCCAGGACTGAACCAAAACAATCTAAATTTGAAGGAAATCATGGTCACTTCATTTGGGGTCTTGGTGCAAACATCAGATGAGTTCAGGGTGTGCGTGAAATCCTGATTTGGTCTTAAGCCAACTAAGGAGCAGCTGCAGATACTCAACTTCTTCATCAAATTCACGTGCACCTTCTGGAAAATCAGGTCTTTCGTGTGTCAAGTCTCTAAAGTCCATGTGCTCTCTAGTGTCCTATTGTTTCGACTAAACAGTTCTAAGGGGGGCAAAAATAAACCTTGTTTTTATTTTTCTCTCTTTTGTATCCTATTTATTTGCAATGTGACGTGGTCATTGGCACTTATTTGTCATAAAGGTTTTCTAAACTAATCAGTTTTGGAAAGAAATGTAGTTGCGTGTGTTTAACACTTTAAAAATCCCAGAAGTGCTGGGGAGAAAACCAATAAACTACATTTTAATTGTTTATGGTGGGGATTTCGTCTTTAGATGCTGTGTGTGTCTGAATTTGGAAAAGCAAACACATCCCAGGGGTGATGCTGCGGGTAACTGAATTCCAGACTGTTTCTGTGATTCCCGGGTGGAGCCCTCCCTATGCTTCTGCGACCGGGGCTAAGCAGCGCAAGGTGATTCCAGCCCTCCTTCGGCGGGAATACACAGAATAAATGGGAAATCGGTGAATCTGCGGCTGTTTGCCGCGTCCTGAGCGCATCGCTGCCGGGGCCGGGACTCGAACCCGCGGCCCCGGCGTGGCCCCGCCTGTCCGCCAGGGGGCCGCCGCCCCTCCCGCCCGGCACGAGGCGGATGCGGCCATTGCGGCCCGGAAGGGGCGGGAAGCGCCCGGCGCGGCCGTGAGGGACAGCCCGAAGCGGGCCGGGGTCGCCATGGAGTCGTGGCAGCTCCGCTTCGAGACTCTGGAGGCCCTGCGCCTCTCCAGCAAGGGCCGGCTGAGCTACTGCAGCCGCTGGCAGGAGGATGAGGTGAGGGCTCGCCCCGGGAGTCGGCCCTGCCCGCTGGGAAACACCGACCGCGCATCTCGGTGGCACTCGGGGCTTGAAATACCCCCAGACCGGGTTCTGGCTCGGGAGCGCGGGGTCAGGGAGCGGGGCTTCAATGTTCAAGGTTCAAATGTCCTACAAAAGTAGGAGAGTCCGGAAAAAGTGTTGGAAAGACAGCAGGAAAAAGGGTTAAATGGGATGCTGAGCTGCGATGGTAAAGCAGCTACTGACTGTGCAGAGGTGTTCATGGTGTGTAAAAGTTTTATTGAATGTTAAGGCTGTGTCGCATTCACGGAGAATGTTTTCTCTCAAGGCTGCCTTGGAAGGCTGCGTGGCTCCCGTTGAGCTCTCCCCGTACTGCGGCTGGGTGCTGGACAGCCTTAGTGGGCAATTAGCCCAGGAAATCACCCCCTCCGGCACTTCAACGCCCAAACAATCCACTCCCCTCCCAAAACGGGCCTCTGCGGAGAAGATCTCGCCTGGCAGCCACCTGAGCTCCTCACCACCTTCATCTACAGAGCCCAGTGAGACCAAGGTAGCTCTCTGATTATAATCCATATGTTTATGGAGCAGCTGTGGGGGAAAAAAAGTCCTAACTTGCTGCCATAAATTGTCAGATTAAGGCTGGTTTGTGCTCTGTTGATTTATGGGGAAAACATCCTTAGTTTTAATTTTTTATAGCATGAACAGGTGATGATAAAATTGGTATTAACAAGACTTTCATAGAAAAGTGTTTCACAGTAGACCCAAAGCAAACTTTATTTTTCACAGTAACTAAGGAAAATAGTTGGAGCTCTGTTGTGTTAAGGATTAGCAGCACAGGATTCATCCATTTGGAGGGTTAAGGTCACAGAGGAGGGTCAGGGCTGTTGTAAAAGTCCACGAGTAACCACCTTGGGTTCTCTGGAGTCTTTGAGTGACTTACATGTGTTCTGACTATTTTACAAGGCAGAAGGGTAGGAAGCAGGGCAATGAGCAGTTGAGTTGTGGAAGTAATTAAGTTGATGAAGCCATTTCATGATTTCTCTCTGGAAAGAGGAATGTCCATTGTTTTGTTCAATGATGACTTCACCACATAACAGTGATACTGAGCAGCAAAGTTTTGTATCATCCTGCCTCTGGTGAGACTTAAAAAATATATTGTGAGGAAAAGGTATTAATGAAGCAGCAAGATGTGATAAACTTCATGAGAGCATCTCAAGACTCCTCCTGAAGAATGATTCGAAGTATAAACCTGTCTTGACTTCTTATGGTGTAACATCTCCCCTGATTGTTCATGAGGGGTTGTCTGGGTTTTTCAGGTGTCAATTGGCCTTTGTCAATGCCCTTGAGACTCTTGGTATGTCTGCTCCCAGTTCTAGTGATTGGAAAAGTAATTATCCCAATCTCCTAAATGTGCTGGAGGATACTCAAAATAGTGAGGTTGCACTACTGGAGTACATAACTGCTCCAGAAATGTGTGTTTGTTGATGCCTTTGTTTCTTCACAAATAATAGTTTAGAAGACTTGCTTTATCTGTTTTACTCCATGAGTTGCTGATCCTGTGCTTAGTCACTGATTTTGCTTTTATGCTGATCATGCAGGAAAATGATCATCTTAGTCCCCTGGAAATAAATCAAGAAGTTGTTCCAGCAGTTCTGTCATCTAAAGTTGCAAAAGTCGAAGGCTGCATTCGGATGTATGAAGAGATGCACAGGCTGAAAGCAAAGGTAAGAAAAAATGGTTGAGGGGGTGTTTGTGAATCGTAGGAGAGCTCCACAGGCAGATGTAACAGTGCAAGGACAGCGAGTTATAAATGCTGGGCAGTTTAGTTTGTGTTTTCTTCTGCCCAAGTTGTTCAATGAGTACCTTTGGTGCCTCTGGCCCCTCTGTCACGCAGGAGAGGCTGAGACAGCGGCAGGAGGAGCAGGAGCAGATGGTGAGGGCAGCCTATGCCCAGGCCAGCGAGCAGCTGAAGCGCTTTGATGAACTGAGGGAGCTAAAGCGGCATCAGGAATTCCAAGAATTGCAAGAAGTAATGGAGAAGAGGTGAGATTACCTCTAAAAATTCTAAATCCTTAGAATTTTATAGCATTTATCAAAGTGAGGATAAATTCCTGTGCCTGACAATTCTGTGCTAGTCACTTGTGGTTGGAAATCTCACCTGCTGCTTGTCTTACACGAACCATCCTGTTAGAGTTTGGCTGTCAGAGTAGATGTCTGGCTATTGTTGAGGTTTCAGTGGTTAGAAAAATACAATATTTGTGATATTTAAAGTTCCTTTAGTTTGTTTTAAGAATAACTTACTGTGTGTTGGTTTGTGTTATGTCTCCTGTATGTCTTAAATACAGTTTTTCTGTCTTCATGTGCATTGTAGTTCAAAGGAGGCTCAGGGGCAGCAAGAGAAGTTGAAGGAAGAACACCGACATAGAGCAAAGGTCTGAGACTCTTAAGAATTGTCTTTCTTAAAAGACTTTTTGTCTTTCATCACTGCTGGGTGGGAACTGGAAAGACCAATTGATTTATTTGTATTTCCATGGCACCCTGGCATGAGGACGGATTTTCTGGTGCTATCCTGGGCACCTGCTGCAGTGTGGAAATGCAGTAAAGGCACTTGTGTCATAGGAACAGGAAGGCCCTGTAAAGCTGGAGTCATCAGACCAGGAAGGAACTGTAAAACTGGAGTTATTGAAGTATTTTGTGACTCTTGTGTCTTTGTCTCCCCAGATATTGAACCTAAAATTGCGTGAGGCAGAGCAGCAGAGGCAGCGCCAGGAAGAGCTGGAACGTTTGCGCAAGGAAGAGGGCCAGGAGAGACTGCGTCGCCTTTATTCCATCCAGGAGGAGCTGCTGCAGCTGAACCAGCAGATCGATCCCAACTACAGGCACAAGGACTTGCCCAGAATTGATCTGTCTGCATACAGCAATCGTGGTAACCAGATCTGTGGGCTGGTGTCAGGGCTCATCCGCAGCACGAGCGAGGTACGGGCTCTGCAGTTTTAACTTTGGCTGTCATTCCTTCCTAAAGCTCTCTGTAGTTGTCTTCAGAGGCAGCTTGTCATGAGGCCCTTAAATAACATGTCACAGCAATGTTTTCAGATACTCATCCTATAAAGCACCCGATTTTAAAAGGGAATTCTTTCCTCTGGCACTTCAGCTGTTCTCTTGAAAACGGCTTATAAAAATGCATGAGAACTTCTGCAGGAGAAAGATTCAAATTAAATTGCTGTAAACTCTTGGTGCTGTAAAGTTCCCTTCTTTGACAGTGAACTGGTTCATGAATTGTTAAATACTGAACATCTTATGATTCTCCTCTGGTCATAAGCTTTTCTGCAGTAGCTGGGCTTCCTTGACATTTTTTCTCACTAGGGTGGGATACAAATCTTGAAAAATAAAACACTCATAAGGCTAATCCTTTGTTCCAGCTTGTCACAACCAGCTTTCAGCAGAGGGAGCTGTCAAGGCTTTGCACTGGAGTTCACTTGCACTTGTCCAAGTGTATTCTTAAGTTTTGTTGTCCAAGATCTTACGAGATTTAGTAATGGACTTATATTATTTACAAATATTATGACCAATGTTATGTACAAATAAAGGAGATGGGGATAAAATATGTAGTTAGCTCCTAGATTATCTGAAGGCAAATGCTTCAAAGGCTCCTTGCTCTTGCTGTTGGCCCTCTGACACTGGAACAGAAGGTTAATGCTGTGTTACCTCTCCTGTTTGTCGACAGAGAGGGTTCCCTACTCAAGCAGATGTGGCCAGCACTGAACGAGCCCTGCAGGAGATGCGAGGGTTGATATCCAGCATGCAGCAGGAAATCGCTGCAGCTCTGGAAGAAAAAAAGAGGAAAGATGAAGAGGAAGAGAAACAAAAGCAGAAAGAGTTAGAGAAAAAAGAGCAGATGAAGAGTCAGACTCCTGCCCCTGCACAGCAGTCGGGGGGAAAGCAGCAGAAGGAAGGTTGGTTAGGCTTTTTTAAAAATCTTTTTTGTTTCTTTGCCTTGCATTTTTTTAAAATGAGTTTTCTCTCTAGAGGTTTAAGTCTTAATTAGTTATCATCTTATTTGGTTTTTTAATAACAGGGCTTCAAGTTAAAACAGAAGAAAGTATCATGCAGTGGTACCAGCAGCTTCAGGATGCTGCTGAGCAATGTGTTGCTGCTTTCAGTGAAATTGGAAACTGCAAAGGCAACACTGAGGTATGAACAAATTATTAATACTCTTGAAGAGAGATTATCTTAATTTCTAGGGTAAATAGGATAGCTTTCATTTAAAAAAATAATTCTGTTTTAGCAGCCTCTGTTACCAATCTGGTTATCCAAACTATTATAGATATATACTTGTTTGGAAAGGATTTTAAAGTTGTTTGTTTGTTTATTTGTTCTCCAGGTGAAGAAGATAAAAACAAACTTGCAGAAAGCAGCTACAATCCCTGTGAGCCAGATCTCTAGCATATCAGGTCAGGAAAACACCAAGAGCTCAATCCCACTGAAATTCCTTTTGCTTTAAAGATTGTATCAGGGCACAAGCATATCAAATATTGCTGTAATTATCCCTACAGCAGAAATCTGACCCACACACAGCCTATCTGTGCAGTAGTGTTGGCTTGTGTTTTGAAGGCCTGTTGCTTCCCTCAGGGGCATCTTTCTTCATCAGGATAAAGTTTGGTTAATCAGATGGAGCAAAGGCACCCTTTGGGATGTGGGTCTGGTGGTTGTGAGCTTGATGTGCTCTGCATAAGACTTATCTGCTGTTCCTTTATTGTGTCTCCATACATTCCTTATGTGTTCACAGGCTCTAAGCTGAGAGAGGTGTTTGACAAGATCAATAACCTGCTGTCTGGGAAGCCTGTTCAGACCGAAGGGCAAACGGTGTCAGTGACTCAGCATCCACAGGGGCTGGAGTTCGTTTGTTACAAACTTGCAGAGAAGTTTGTGGTGAGGAAATCTCTTCTCTGGGGTGGCATAGGTAGCCAGTGCTCCAAGAGATGCTTTTGGACACTGAACTGTCTCTTCAGCTGTGAAGAACAAAATCACTGGGTGTTCAGTTTGCCTGTATTAATGCAGTGAAAGAACTTAGTTTCTCTTTCCCTTCCACCCCTTATTTTATTTCTTCCAGGAGGAAAAACTCTTTTAAATTTCAGGCTTACATCTTACATATTTTAAGCTAGGTAGATATAGTGTTGTGGAAAATAGTGTGATAGTTAATTTATGGTGTATCACAAAACTGTATATAGGCTTAAACCTTGGCAGAATTTGGGGGACAAAAACCCCAACAGTAAGGCTCAAGAAGCAAATGTCAGTCTGTGCTTTGTTGTTAGCACCTCTCAAGAAATGGAGTGTCATAGTTTAAGTTGTTTTTTGAAGTTGGCAGTATTTTTCTCTAGTCTTAATTTGCAAAATTTGGGCTGTTTGGAGCTTTTATCCCTGCAGGAACAAATGCATGCAAAAATCAGCCCATGGAGTAAAATTGTGACTGATTTGTAAACATTTGAAAATTATTGTTTGGGTTGAGAATATCTATGCAGCCTGCACTTTGGGCCTGTGTTTGCTAATCCCATTTTTCTATCCTGAGCCAGAGTTTATTGTCATCCTCTGTGGGAGCTGAGGACATGCAGCTTCATCAGCTTTTCTATCCTTGGCTTCATAGCCATGGAAACGTTCGGATCCTTTAGTGAAGGCTAACTACAAAAATGAGGACTTTTTTTTTTTGCCTGAGAAATTACTTGAAGGAGTGGTAGCTGACTTTCCTTTTCCACCTTCCAGAAACATGGGGAAGGAGAAGTATCTTTTCACCGTGATTCAGCTTTCCCAATTGCTGTGGTGCTCTCAGGAATCTGGGAATTACATCCTCGAGTTGGAGACATCTTTTTAGCTCATCTGCACAGAAAGTGCCCATATTCTGTGCCATTTTACCCTGCTCGGAAAGAAGGGACTTCTATGGAAGAGTATCAGAGGTAAATTCAGTACTGGACTTTCTCTGCATGAACCCTGCAAGGGTGAAGACTATTCTGAGTGAACTCCACTTTACTCCATCCCTGAGCACATAGGCATTGACTCTGGAGGTTCACTCACAAGTGTGTAAAATCCATCTTGTTCCAACCCCTGCCACAGCAGAGACACCTTCCACTAGACCAGGTTGCTCAGAGCCCCATCCAACCCATCCTTGAACATCCCATTCTTGGATGGGGCAGCCACAGCTTCTCTGTCACCTGTTCCAGTGCCTCAGCAAATGGTGGAACATATGACCCAGAGGGTAATGATCAGCCTTTGCAATCATTCTTGCATGGTTTTGAAGAATCCCTATTCTCAGTACAGTTGACTTGAAGTAAGCTGAGAGCTGCAGGGACTCGAGTGAATGTGTTTTGCTATACTAATACTAGAATGTTTTCCCATACTTAGGATGCTTGGATATGAAGTTCATGATTCTAAGGTGGAAGAACAAGATCATTTTCTTAAAAGGATGTCAGGAATGATTCGTCTCTATGCTGCCATCATTCAGCTCCGGTGGCCTTATGGAAACAAACAAGGAGTATGTGTGTGGCATTATACTTAGAACCTTGTTACTATCCCAGGAGTCTATTAAAAATATTAGAAGCTTGTTTTGTAGTTGAGGTGTGCTGAATTTAAACTAGCTCAGGATATGTTTGAAGGGAAATGGTCATAACCGTGATGAACATGTAATTCGTGGTGTGGACCTTTACCTCCTTTATGTTTTCACAATGATCAAGTGTTATGTAAAGTTTTATAAAGAAGAAAGTAAATCAGAAAACTGTCTGTTTTGATAATTGTGTTTTACAGGTCATAAAGCAAGTGCTGAGTAGCTTCTTTGTTGCCTTGTAGGCACATCCTCATGGTCTGAGCTATGGATGGCGCTGGCTTGCGCAGATGTTGAATCTGGAGCCTCTGGCAGATGTGACAGCTATGCTGCTTTTGGATTTCCTGGAAGTAAGTGGTGTGGATAACTGTCAGTAGTTAAATGTCACCAGTTCAGATCCCTTTTGGCTTCTGAAGGGATTGCTGAGGTGAGATTCACAGCAGGTTTTTTTAACTTGTTCTTATTCCTTCAGAAAGGAATGTGAATATTTCCACGTTCTTGCAAATACAGCTTTGGAGCTGAATGATTTCAAAACTGAAGGTTGTGACGACAACAACTTCTGTTGTTGTATTTGATTCTGTTTGAGGTTCCGGGTATTTTAAAAACAGTTGTGTGGTCTTACATAAGGTCTGTTCTAAGCACTTAGCAGTTTGTACAATGCAAGGAGGTCCTGTGGCCGTTCCAGCCAAATTAGTTCATAAAACAGGATAGGTTTTTCAGGCTGAAAAGATCAGAGCCTGATGGATATTAATCCTATATCCTAAGATAGAGGTCTGTGCTAAGTAAGAGCCAAAGTTAAAGGCTGAAGTCAGGGGACACAAACACTGTTGAGCACAAGCAGCTTCTCTGCTCTTCAAATGCTTTTAAAGAACTGTAAAAGTACAGATGAGAAAGTGGGAAGTGAAATACCCCATGGGGGATTCTGTTAGGGGTGGTGAAGTCAGAGGAACATTTGTCCTGTAAACTGACTGTGTGGAGAAAGCTGATGAATCACTGCACACAGCAGTAATCACAGTGGGAAATGACCACAGTGTGCCCCAGCAAATGGTGTTAGGGAAGAGAACTATTTTTGGAGGACGACTGGGGTGAAGCAAAGGATAACACGATTTGTATCAGTGGCCATCACAGTCAACAGGAAAAAAGGTGATTGTGGTAGCACTAACAGCATTTAGAGGATTTACTTGTTTTAGTGTAGGTGCATTTCTTTCTATGTCTGAATAAAGAATTAAGTCATTGGTATGGAACACGTTCATTGCAGCTGTCATGCAAGTCTGAAACCCAATTCTGTAACCTGCTCTTTGTGCCTTTCTATATCACAGGTGTGTGGCAATGCTCTGATGAAGCAGTATGGGATTCAGTTCTGGAAAACAATGTTCTTTATCCAGAAATCCTATATCCCAAGGTATGATAGCTGGGGTTAGGAATGTTGGTGTTCTCTCTTAAATGACTCATCCATGTTTTCCAATCTCTGCCATCCACCCCCACACCCACTTGTGAATCAAATCCAACTTTCTAAGTAGATTTTGAAACGTGCTGTTGTTTCTGCAGAATTGAAGCTGTGACCAGCTCTGGCCAGATGGGCTGTTTGTCACGTTTGAAGAATTTCGTGCAGGTAAAGCAGTTTTGGGGGGGTTTTGGTCATTCGGTTTTCAAGTGTTTTGGTTTGGATTTTGTTTTTTCCCATAATTGAATATATGCATCATTTGGATAATGAGGCTGGCAGTGCTTGCAGCAAATCTGATAATTCAGACCTCTCTCTATGATCTAACCCATCTTTTGTAATTTTTCAATTACTGAATTACCTTAATGATAGTTATGATGTCAAACATCTCACTGCTTTCTTACCTTTCATCTAATTTTTATCAATGAAAATGTATTTTGATTATAAAGGAAGATAAGTGAGAGGAGATGTATGGGTTGAGGAGGTGCTGAGTCATTTCTGTCACGGCTATTTCTTAGCAGTAGTGGCTTGGTTTTAGCACTTGTCCTGATTAGAGGTATGGGAAAGTAACACTTTGAGCTGCTCTCTGTAGTGGTTGTTTAGCATTGCATTCTGCATGTATTTTTAATAAAGCTTGCAAAACTGTAAATTGCTTGATTGTTTAAATTGTTCTGTGAATGTTGACTTAGATTATGATATTAAAATATGACAGCTTTGAAGTTGTACTTTCATTTGATAATTAATTCTGGTACATTTTATTAGCAATGCTTTGAATGTACAGTAAGAGCCATCAGAATTCCTGAGAAGAGATACCAACTTAAGATACACGTTTATTTATCTTTATTATTTGTATTTCTCTCCATTAGAAATGTCTACAGGCAGAGGAAATTCCATTACCAAAGGGCATTCTGACACCTTCCTTTTGGAGAACATAAATCGGTGTGTATTTAGTTTCCCCTGGATGTCAGTGCTTTCAGACCTGACTTTTTGTTTACACATAAATCAAAATATATTTTGTGCATCGAATCACAGAGTGGTTTGGATTGGAAGGGACCTTAAAGATCATCTCATTCCAACCCCTGCCATGGGCAGGAACACTTTCCACTAGACCAGGCCCAACCTGGCCTTGGACACTTCCAGGGATGGGGCAGTCACAGCTTCTCTGGGCACCCTGTGCCAGAGCCTCACCACCCTCACAGGGAAGAATTCCTTCCCAATATCCCATCTAACCCTGCCCTCTGGCAGTGGGAAGCCATTCCCTGTGTCCTGTCCCTCCATCCCTTGTCCCCAGTCCCTCTCAAACTCTCCAGGAGCCCCTTTAGGCCCTGGAGGGGCTCTGAGCTCTCCCTGGAGCCTTCTCTCCAGGTGAGCACCCCCAGCTCTCCCAGCCTGGCTCCAGAGCACAGGGGCTCCAGCCCTGTGATTAACTTAGTGTCTCTCCTCTGGACTTGTTCCAACAGGTCAATGTTTCTTGGATGGGGAGTCCCTGGACACAGTTCAGAAGAATGAGAATAAAATATTTTATCAACCTTAACATTTAATTCAAGAAGATTTATTTGTTAGACTTGGAAGTTAATCTTTGCATTCGATCTTTTTAAGTTCTTGTGTAATAAATTACTGAAAATTCAAGACTTTTCCTTCATATGTTTAAACATGTGGAAGATGCCTTAAATCCATTGTCCTGATAGCTCCAGAGGTTAAGGACTCTTGGACTGAAAAATTGCACAGTGCTCTTCAGCTCCTGGAAGTGAAAATACCTCACAGCTTTATGAACTCTTAACAGCGTAATCAATCTCAAACTTACTGCTAGAACTTTATTTTTGTATTCCTTACATCTGTATTTTATAACTCAACTGTAATGATGCTGATGGACTTGTTTGTCTCAACATCATCTAAAAACTGTGGTGAGGCTGGTAAAAGCTGAAGCATGCTGACACTTGTCTCCTTTGGATGTAACTTCACTCCAAAAGGAAGGACTCTGGATTGAAGGGAGGTAGACTCACTGTTCCAAAAGGTTTGTGGGGGAAAGAAGAGCTCCTGTAACAATAGAAGTTCTTTGGGTTTTTTTCTGTTGGAGAGGGATGGTCGAGAATTAGTACCTAAGTTAAATTTGTATTTGGTTTATGTATTTTGTAAACTGATTCTGGAATTCTTTAGACTACTGTTACCTTGTGGTTGTTCTGGGAAATTGGAAATATCTGGGTATCCTTTTTGCCAGATAACTGAAGCAATGCAACTTTTATTAGTATACTTGAAAATGTACAAGGTTTTTTAATTATATATTGCATATCCATAATTATGGTGGAGATTCACTTTGCCAAGACAGTAATTGGTCCTGTCTGTTAGACACAATTGTCTGCCTATGCCAAACTCAAGGAGGAATTTGATAATGTACTTGTGAAATACAATCCTTTTCTTCTTTTTTTTTGCTGACAGCTACTAGGGGTTTCTAACATTTGTGGGGTAAATAAAAATATATATTTTTATAAAAAACAAGGTATCCTTTTCTACCTCAGTAAAGAACATCCACATATCTACCATTTTGAAAATACTAATAAGATTTTCTAAATGAATAATGTGTGTGCTTCATAAGAATCAATATTTATTTTTAGATGTAGTTTGAGGTTGTATCTGCTGCGTGAGCTGAATGTTTGACTTGTTTTCGTCGTTTTAGCAGGTTTAGATGTTAGCCAGTTAGTGTTGTGAAGATGCAGTGCAAGTAAGGTCATATGCATATATTCATGGTGTTTTTATATGTATATTTATATCAAATATGACCAAGAAGACCATCCCAGATGTGAAAATACTGTGCCTTCGGGATGAGATTGCATCAAAGGTGGTGTGAGTCAGTCCTGCTTGGAGACAGGAGTTCCAGGCAGTCCCAGGGATGCGATGTCACCATAAGTGCCTGTGCTTCCAGTTAAGTACTTCACTCAAATAAAGTGTTATTAATTCACACAGCCATCAAACCCACTCGCCACTTTGAGCCAATAACATTCTTGCTGCATTCCAGCTCTCTAATCTCTAATTATTTAATTTTTTTAGAGTAGAATGTGTCTATTTTAAACATCGATTCCATGCTAAAAGCTCATTTTCCTTTGAATTTATGCATCAGGTTTTCAGAAATAGCTTTCCCTTGACAAGGAGCTCGCAGGCTTTTGATGCTGTGTCCTTGCCAGGCTTCTGGGTGACACTGCACGCTGCTTCTTGCAGCCACTCTTACCTATACATAAATTTTATATATGTACCTGTGTGTGTGCATATATATGTATATATACATACGTGTGCGTGTGTATTTTATATATTTATATATATATAAATATATATATATAAATATATATATAATGTAAAACTAAGGAAGCTGCTGCTTTGAGGTGGCTGCTGCTGCACAGGTGACCTGTCCCCATAACTGAGCCGCAGAACCTCGACTCTCTAAAGACCCAAACTGACCCTGACTCCGGAGCAGGGGGCAGAGACCCCTCTGTCGACCCCCTGCGCGGACATTTTAACCGATTCCCTCTCTAATCGTGCATTTTTGTGGTGCCCGAGGCCGCTCCCTGCAGGGCACAAACGCCTCCCCCACCCCGCTCCTCCGCTCGGCTCTTTCCGGAACCGCTCGGTTCCTTCAGAAACCCCC
>VZRO01006863.1:180236-244922 GCA_013397915.1 Daphoenositta chrysoptera | reverse complement strand
GGGGGATGGAGCCGCGGCGCTCGGCGGCGCCGGGAGTCTTGGCACAGCAATGGCTCCCGCGGCTGCCCAGCCCTGTCCAAGGTCAGGGATGCGGCTGCAGGAGCGGGAAGGAGCGATGGAGGGGCCGGGGCAGCGGGGAGAGCCCGCTCCGCAGGGCCCGGGGGGCTCGGGCGGGCACGGCCGGCGGGGGGGGCTCCGCAGAGCTGACAAGCAGGGAGACATTGCAAAGGAATCTCCCGACCTCTGCTTCTCTCATATATGTGTCACTTTGTATGTGGGGCAAGGTCTGCTGCTTCCTTTGTAAGAGAAGCAGGATTTCTCCCTGCCCTGATTAATTTTTTTTTTTTTTAATTTAAAATAAATCCAAGTCAAGTGTTTCTCAGTTTGTTGCCTACATGCAGCTTACCTGGTTATAGCAATATAAATCTGCATTGCTGGTCGTAAATATGTGCCAATAGGGCAACCATTTTCCCTGATATTGAAGGAAAACCAAGCAATTATCCCTGTATATTTTTTCAGCAGCTTCATATTGGCCGTTCAGGATTTTTCTGTAGCTGTTTTATCATAAACCAGCTTCGTGTTCAGTCGAAAATGTACGTGACTCTTGAGCAGTCTTTCATACATATTTAAATAGGTTTTGAAGAGCAGTTGTCTGGAGATGGCGAATGAACACACCAGGGAAAAAAAAAATGGAAAAACAACCCAGAAAAAGCTCACTCAGCCTGAAATGGTTCTGTATCTTTCTGGAAAACAAATAATCCATTTTCTTTTGGCATTTTTGTTCTCAGCAAAGTGCCAGAAGATTCCAATGACTGTGTTCACCGAAAGGCCTTAGTCAGGGATTCAGATCTGTTCAAAACAAATTTTAAATCCCACTGTGAGATTTTCACGCATTCATATGCAACTAGCAGTGAGTTCTTCCTTGAAATCTTCATTTGTCCTTATTTATAGATTGTGCAGAGAAAATTATGGACAAAAGGTTGAAAATCGGATGCTTTCTGCTGCATTGTGTGCAGGATCTGTAACTGTAATAATGGAATTGTTAAGCTGAAGAAAATACTTGAACCAAGATAACAGGTTATATTGTTCACAAGAGGTAGTTTATTTCCATTCTTGTTGAAATAAAAAGCCACAATATCCATATTGGTCAGACTGAAATCAAAATTTTATTTAAAAAAACAGATTTGGATATAATGCTTATATGAGATCTGTAGTTCAGGAAGTTAAACATAATTCAAGTTGATTTTTTAATTACAAAGGTAGCAACAATAACAAAAATGGAGGTTACATTTACACATTTTAAGCATTTTTACACATTTTTCTTCTGCACAGCAGTAGGATAAAAGAGGCCTTAATTCTCTTGATGGAGAGTGGTGCCTCTTGGTGAGAAATTTGTATTTCTCAACTATGACATTTACAACCACCCTTAGTAATGTAACAAAAATAACTTGGTATCTTTGCTGCCTTTTTTTGGTCCATTTAACGTATTTATGGGCTTGTAACTTTTAATCATAAATACATCACCTTTTGGGGACAACTGCTCGCTTCCCCTGTATCAGAGGAAATAACATGAATTCCTCCCTTTTCTCCTCTGCTTGTTAGTGTAGTGTGGGAGTTTGTTTTTTCCATTTGTCCCTGGAGTGAGTGTAGGCAGCAGAAGAATGGGGTGGAGCAGACTGCAGATGCCGGGGATGGATGGAGAGTGGCCGGGCTGTGCATCCAGCAGAGTGGGAATGTGCTGCAGCTGACACACGGGAAGCTCTGCAAATGCCAGACACAGCTCCACAGCCCCAGCAGGCACAAAGGCACACGCACTGCTGCAGTTTTCCGTGCAGGGATTGCAGCGTGGCCATGGGCTTGGGGAAAGCAAGGAAATTTTCAGCTGAAAATTCAGTGGATTGGACGCTCTTAACTGCTACCTCTCAAAAAATGTCATCTCAAAAAATACCTTCTGTTGCGACTGCTGGTTGTCCTTTTTTTTGTTGTGGCAAATGACAGGCAATATTTTTGTAGATACTTACATTCCAAAACTTCTGATTGAACTTGTCTTCAAATTAAGCTGTCACACTTGATTATGCTGTAGCAAGAGCCATCATTTGCCAAGTCCAGATAACTCGCTTTACTTTGTGTTTTGACCTTCAGATTATGGTAGTTTTTTGGTTTGTTTTTAACTAATTGGAAAGGTTAGTACATACTGAATTAACTAAGTTATCCTGTTGATATTGTAACCTTCTTTTTGCATGAGGAGGTCCGTAATTTTCAATAGCTTGGGTAACACTAACACCAAATTGTTTTATGTGACAAGGAAGCAAGAGGAAAGTAATTAACAGGTACTGTGGCAGAAAAAAATTCGGCCATATCCTTATGCTGGTCATTAGTTGAATGTTATCTTGATTTCCCCCTCCCTTTTAGACTCTACATTCTTCCATCATGTTGTCATCGTTTCGTAAAGTCAAAGTCCAGGTATTTTTCTGTAATGCATGAAGTGCCCTTGCCACACTTGCCTGCCTTTATTGCAGTGACCTGTTTGTGACAAAAGCTACTGGTTTGAATTTATTCCATACAGCAGGTCCTTTATTTGCACTTAGTGTGAGTGTGATATGCCTTTCCTTTAATACTTTGAGTTGCTTAATTTGTGTCTGTGATGCATGATGTGTGAACATTTTGTAGGAGTTATAGTTCAATATAAATCAGGTTTTTATACTGATTAATTTTCCAAAAGGTTTTTGTTTTATAACGTACCTGAGCAGAATCTTTTTCTTTATAACATCTGCAAATCAACCGTGAGGAGATTTACAGTGTAGAACATTGTGCATTCAAAGTTGGCTTTGGGTCCTGTTCATCCACTTGCACAAATTTATAATCCTTGAGTTGTTGTGGTGTAATGATGCTTCTGTTTCAGTGGTGATAAAATAAATAGGATGTATGGATCAGACTTCAGCTGGGGAACACAAGCAACCAGATTTTATTTGGAAACGGTAGTGATGTAAATGTTTATACTGCAATTAAAATGACAATGAAAAGGTAACAAATGGGGATGGAAAACTCTGGGGTTAATTATATAATCTTGCATTACCTGTAAACTCTGCATTTCTGCAATGCAGTCAAGGTAATTTGCTTTCTCAGGAGTCTCAGCAGAGTGCAGTCCTTGCCAGCCCTGGATAGTTTTATCAAAGGTCTGTGATGTTAAAGCAAAAACAAATCCAAAAAAGCCCCCTTTTATGTAAAGACACCAAATTCAGATGGGCAATTCAACTGCTCTTATTTAAATAGTGGAATTGAGATATTAAGATTAAATGCCTAAAAATGAAAAGGTCTTTATCTGTCTTCATATTTCAGAAGTGCATAGCTGTGGCTGTGCTCAAACCCTCTTGTCAACCTAAATCACCATCTTTGCAACCACTTTGGTTTAAACAATTTACTTTTTTTTTTCCTCTTCTAATGTGACAGTTTCTGTGTCCCTGCAATACCTGCTTAAATTTTGGGGCTGGTTTAAATTTTACCTGTGCTGTGGTTAGTCTGTAGGAGTCTACAGCATCAAGCAGCAACTTCATCACATCTTGATTTTTTTTTTTTTTGTACTGCACTGCTTGACTGATTTTTCTGGCTTGGGATTTGTGGAGGTTTGGGGCTGTTAGTGACCTTCCTTAATAGCATATTTAGACACAGTGTTCTGCTGCACATAGTCTAACCTTAAAATGCCTGTATTTTGTAAAGTTAAATTCAACAAACCAAAAGGCTGGCCATCAATTTTGTCCCAATAGTGTTTTAAATCTCTAGGATAGGATATGGCATCCTTTAGCTCCTTCTCTGTAACTCAACATGCTCAGGTTCTCTTTGCAGGAGCCAGTGCTGTGTTTTCAGAAGGATTCTCTTTTGATTTTCCAACAGTACAAGTACTTAGGGACTTCCCTAAACCAGGCAGTCATGGTGGTTTGTTTCTTCCCCGGTGTTTTGAGGGACCTGTGAATGGGAGAAATGAAAGCTGGGAAAAATGTCTGTGTTTTTTTTTCTCCATCCTTTTGAAGGTTATTTTCCCATCCATATTTTACTTCAAGAAGAAAGATCAGCAACCTGTTCTGTTCCCCAGGAGGGAGTAGCTGATATCAGTTAAATCTTCTTTAGACAGGATTGATGATCTGTGGTGTTGATGAACATAGAAAATATGCATTGAGCTGTTCATGTGTGCATACTTGGGAAGCAGGAATGTTTTGATAGGGAAAATATTTTTGTTACAGGCTACTACTGAGGTCATGTATGCTGAATATATGTAACACATCAGGACTTCTCTTAAGAGAAAGTAATTATTTTACTATTTCTTAAGATCTTGATGTACTGATATCTGATTGTTTTTTGGGCAAAGGAGTTTGGTTTTTTTTAAGCTTCATGTAATTGCTTTTAAAAATACACTAAAATCTTCTGCCTAGCACTGAATGTATTTCACATTTGTGCTTTTAAATCTCTGAAAACATGTTTTGCTAAGGGAAATGCTGACAGCTCTGCTGTGTGGCACCACTGTAATTCCTGTTGAACCCACCTCAATTCTGCTGTTCCCGAACTTGAATGGTGTTGCTGACATCATCGTTGTTGCACTGCGGTGTCTGTAAATACCTGCAGTTGTATATTTTAGTGTGCTATTATGTATAATTTCTATTGACTGGGGAAGGCATAGAGTAATAAGTTTGTTTAGTTTTTTCGGGTTTTTTTCCTACTTCTTTTTTTGGCTATTTTTTTTTTTTTCTTTTTAAATAACATCACCAAAATGGTGCAACGTGAAGAAGCATTTCTGATTTTTTGAGTTAGACATAAGCTGATCTAATGTCAGTCTTTTACAGCGTGAAAGGAGGAATGAGATGTCATCAGGACAGTCCAGATCTGCTCTCTGGGGCTTGGAAAGCTCCCTCAGCCCGTCCTTATCGCCCAGCACCGGCTGTGCCGGGTGGGGCCAGAGGGGTGACACCGCTTATCTGGGGACAGCCTGGCACGGCCACATCCCACCTCTTTGCACCTTAAAAACATAAAGCACAACTCGTCGTGGATGGGATTCGTGCAAGAAGTGCAGAGGTGTATCCCAGGTGTCTTCAAACGATGTGGTTGAACCCAGAAGGGTTGGGAACATCTGGAGGGGTGCTTGGTACTCCGGGGAGCGCTCAGTTGGAGGTGATAACATCCAGGGAGGGAGGGAGGCTGCCTTGTCCTGCAGCATCCAGGATTTTGGAGTGCTGAGCTCCCTGGTGGCTCTGGCAGCACAGACACTGCTGACGTCGGCTGGGGCTGCAGGAAGAACAGTCCATTATTGCTACACTAAAGCACTCCTTTTACAATTGACTGGCTCCACTGTAGTTATAAAAGGAGCCATTCTTTTAACCAATTCCAGCAAAAAGAGGAGCCAGATTGCCTGGCTTCTGTGGTGAGAGGCAAACCAGCTCCCAGGGTAAATCACAGGAGGTCTCCCTTTGGGCTGTCAAAATTTTAACAATGTTTGAAATGATGATTTAAATAATTTAAATATTTCTCCAGATGAATAATGTAAATAATTAAATAATTTTAAATGTTTTCAAAACACTTTGCAGAGGTTATTTTTATATTGAAATAAAAGTTGAATTGTATTGTACAGCGAATGAGTGTACGGTGTTCCAGAGACTGACCAGGATTTAATTTTCTCCCAGTACTGCCCAAAACCAGAACCAGCAGAGGGGCTCCAGCTATGCAGTACATTAGACCAGCTGCCACTGTGTTATTCCTGAACACAATGCAGTTTAAAAGAAGTATTGTTGGGATTCAAACACAGCATGACAGGACAGGAAAGGAAGTTTTTAACAAAAACTTCCTTTCCTGGAGGAAAAAGGCTGTTTAAAAGAGTGCTGGAAAAAACAGCTGCTTTCTCAGGAAACCATATCTGTGCTTGAGCTCGAGTTATGTTCAGGGGTTTGAGCTTTTAATACTCAGATACATTAATCAAGTGGAGATTTTGGTAGCGCTGCTAGACAAAACCTGGGCTTCGTTTATGTAACACAGTCTGCACACACTGGGGTGGTTTTTTTCTTTGCCCTCTTTTGACAGTAATGAGTGGAAGAAAAAGCAAAGCTGAATTTCCTTTCCTTCCTGCAACTGCCGCAGTGCAGCTGGGGCTCAGAGTTCATGGGAGCAAGGAGTGCTGCTGGCACGGCTGTCCTCTGGAGGGTGGGGACCTTGGAAGGGAGCTCAGGAATGTCTGGATTCGTCCCCATGTGTTCCTTTCTATCAGATTGTCCTTTTACAAGTGCTTGGAAAACATGGCCCTGTAGATCACTTTCCAACCTGTGGAGTTTTCCATACAATTATGCAAGATACATGTCTAATTAAAGCATGAAGCTAACTAATGACTATATAACTATTTAATATTTAATTAAGTATTTTAGCTGATTGGCCATGTCCTTTAATCTGCAATTCTAGTTTGGGTTTCTTCCCTGTCTCTGATAGGATTGATGAGAAGCACCTTTAGCTTGGAGTGTGCAGAATTGATGGTAGAAAAGCATTAAGTGAGTGACTCATGTAAACACTTGTACACGAAGACATTAATTGTAAAATTGTTCAAACACAGAGTGTTTGTTGCAGCAACCTCTTGGTATGCAGAGTTAGTTGTTAAATAAGTGGTTAAATATCCAAACTTGAATGATAATAATAGTTCCACTTTTTAAATTTGTGTTACAGTTCTATTCTAGTGCCCAGATCTCTTACTGAAAATCAAATTGCTTTTTGAAAGTTTAGGAACCAAAAATTAAAGATCGTCCCAATTTTAACAGAAAAGAGCAAAAGCAGATCAGTAGTCAGGTCTTTGCTGCCTGTGGTAACAATATTAGCTTTTAGTACATAAAGCGATGTAGAAGGATTTTCAGTCAGAGCAAGATCATTGGTTAAGCAAAATGCTGCTTGACTTACTTGTCTAAGGCCAGATCTGTGAAGCCTCTTAGTGGCTTTTGAAAGGTTATGTAGAGAGTGGCAGGATGGGTTTGTAACCTTTTTTAATTGAGAGAACAAAGAGATGCATCAGACAGAGATGGGGTCTGTTAGTATATAAGTCTATATAGATACGTGTGGGCCACTTAACTGTTGTTCAAAGAAGAGTAATATTCTTTAGTTTAGTACTGAATATTTTAAATAAAATGTTTTGAGATATTGTATGTTGTACAAGAAATATTCTGTGTCTGTATCTACACATATTTGTGCACAAACTCACATTTTTAGCTCTTTTATTGGACACCTGCATGCTACAGTTTGAGATGACACAGATATTATATGACTGCAGCCATATTTGTCCAAACCAAATTGGTGTTAAATGTCTTTGTAAATTTTCCTTTACCACTGTTTTCTGCTAGAAGTGAGGTTTTATTTATATGTAAGATATTTATATTTTATACACGTACCTGCACACACAGATGAAGACTGTAAGTAAGCCACGTGTGATTTTAAAATAACAGCTTTTTTTTTGCATGGATCTCTTCCTGATCTACCAATGTTTTATAAGACAAACATAATGGGTTTTGTTTTCCCTTTCAGAAAATGGATCCAAGTGGTGTAAAAGTGTTGGAAACAGCAGAAGATATCCAAGAAAGGCGTCAGCAGGTTTTGGACCGTTACCACAGGTTCAAGGAACTCTCTTCTCTAAGGCGCCAAAAACTTGAAGATTCCTATCGATTCCAGTTTTTCCAGCGTGATGCAGATGAGCTTGAAAAATGGATCCAAGAGAAACTGCAGATTGCATCTGATGAAAATTACAAAGACCCAAGCAATTTGCAGGCAAGTCCTCCTGCCACTTTATATTTCCTGTACTATTAATTTTAGGGCGTTACAGGTCAGCTGGGATAGAACAAACACAGAAATGAAACTTGATCTGAGAGTGAAGAAAGATGGATGCAAATACCCATGACCTTGCAAAGTGCTCTTCAAAAGCCTGGCTTTTTTGCTGATGTAATTGGAATATTTCTAATAATGGATTAGATGCTACATCAGCATAGAAAAAGTTGCTCAGTGTAATGTCGTGTAAAACCAACTTTGTTTAATCCTAGAATTTATTGGATGCCTTAACTCTGTGAATAAATGTGAATTATCACTTATTGTTTCCACAAAAGAAAAAAAAAGGATATTTGTAGAAAATAAGCTTGTGTGGGCAGAACCAGCTGACAGGTTCTCAGAGGTTTGAACAATGTCATGTGCAAGAGCAAACACAAGAAAGAAATAACTAAAACTGGGGTGTTTGAATCCACCTGTCAAACACACCATACAACTGATTTCAACTGTGCAGTTTTATTACTTGTTTGTCAGTCCTGAATATGCATAAAATACGCTTTAAGTCTTGAAGCTGGGGAATGTGGAGGAGTCCCTGCACCAAATCTCAGTTGCATTCTTTGATGTTTTCCTTTTAGGGGAAGCTGCAGAAGCACCAAGCCTTTGAAGCTGAGGTGCAGGCCAATTCAGGAGCCATCATTAAACTGGATGAGACTGGAAATCAGATGATAAATGAAGGCCATTTTGCATCTGAAACCATAAGAGTGAGTTTTAAAGCTTTTTTTCCTCTCCCTTCTTACAGGCTGTTCCTTAAGCACTTTGTTCAGATTGCACAGATAACTCTATATTCAAAACCACTCTTTAATAAAAATTCTACAGGTGGTGAAATCATGAGAGAATTTGTATTTGTGCACTCATTTGTACACTTGTACACTCGGAGGTGTTTTTCTGTTTCATGAGCACCCAGCTCGTACCTTCTTTTGGATCCGGTTCTGAGGAGAACTGTTTAAAGATGAGGTGTTTTTGTAGTGATTATCAAACCTGACTGATAAATTTAGCATTTCATTCTAACTTGCCTTTACTGGTTCAGTCCTTCACGCCGTACCGGACTGCCCAGCGCCCGATAGTCACGGCCACCCAAGTGGGGTCCCACATACGAGTAGGTGAAACTTGTGGCTCTGCAGTGCAACTTCTTTTTGCAATGTCTCCTTCCTTCCTTGACTGACAGTTTGCACCAACGTTCTGGGCGCTGCTCAGAGCTCTTTCCTCCCTTGAAACCTCTTTAATTGAACTTTCTGAGTGGATTAAGTGGTATCCGCCCATGATGTTCAAAAGCTTCTCTTGAATGACTTTCAAGTTTCAGGTCTGGATGAGCAAAGTGTTATAGACAATGGGTGGAGCAGTTACTTTCCTGTTTTGCAAGTTGTGTGCATGTGTGGGAGTGTGGTTTTACTTTTTATTGTCTATAAAGTTTGTAGTGGTTCCCAACAGTTTTGAAAGGCCAAGTGCAGCCAGAGAAACTCAATATTAAAACAAGTAATTGTTCCTAGTATGTCCATATATGTCACTTCACAATGTTAGCTAAATATATAAACTGTTTAGTGTTAAGAGAAGTGGTTAAAATATAGTGAAATGGTGTAGGTTTGACTTGAAACAAATGTGTTATCTTAAATAAAAATAAATTTCCAAGGGAAGATGTGACTCACTTATTGTGAGTTGACTTTCATATAAAAGACTGAACTTTTGAAGGGGAGAGCAGCAAATTTTTGGTCTGACTTCATATTAGCATAGAATTTAAATCAAATTTTATCTCAAGATGTTTAACTTATAGTTACATAAAGATATTTGACAGCTTCATTAATTAATAACAACTGTCTAAGTACTCAGTTCAGTAATTTCTAGTTTTGTGTTACAACACTTTACGTAATTTGAAAACTATTTGCTGGAGATAAAATCGTGAGGTTTGTCCCTCACCCTTTGTCTAAGGTAAGGTTTAGGATATACAACTTCAGAAAAATAAATAAATCTACTGTTAAGGACAGGAAGGGAATAAATCTCATCTTCTTTGACAGGGGATTTTAATAACAACATCCTTTTGTTTCAGACTCGACTGCAGGAGCTGCACCGACTATGGGAATTACTGATGGAAAAGATGAGAGAGAAGGGAGTCAAATTATTGCAAGCACAGAAGTTGGTGCAATATTTACGGGAATGTGAAGATGTCTTGGACTGGATCAATGATAAGGTGTTTAATTACCTCCCTTTGCTGTCTCCTTGCTGGGAAATTTGATGCATTTGTGTGGAAAATTTCTGTCAGCATAGAGTTGCTGGAGGTCAGGTAGTCACAGAAAGCTTGTAAAGGCGCCTGTACATTTTATTTAGTTATTCACATGGCATTCAGCAGTAGGTGTGCAAACTACTATTGTTCTTTTGCAGCCACAGAAAAGGTTAATAGTCTAAGAGGAAGACTGTGTTGGAGAGAACTTTTAGCATAATCAATTCATTCTTTGCTTTGAGAAGACAAATAAAATTCAAGTTTCCTCTAAGGGAAATCTTCAACGTGTAAAAGAAAATGGTCTTTTAATAAATATTCTGAATTATTTGTGTCAGAAAGGAGCCAGCCCAAGCAGCAAGCAGTGTGTACATTGTTACTAAATGATTGGAATATCTTTAGATATACATTGTAAGGACATGAACTGCAGGAGGACTGTTGGCTCTTGATTCTTTGAACTCCTAAGGAAGCAGACCACAAACCACACTATCAAAAGGAAAAAAAGCCACAAAATAATCACACTGGTTTCCTTAAATGATGGTTTACTATTTTGTGTCATTGTGGGTTCAGACTGTAAACCCTGTATAACCATTACTGAATACAACACTGTACTTTTTGTGCAGAGATCTTGCATCAGAAGCTTACAGAAAATGCCCATAAACAGTGTAAAAAGGAACAAATTCTAGTTACTCTGTGTGCTAAGAGTTTGTACTTGAAAAATTATTATGGTCAAGGAAGATGGAAAAATAATTCCCTTAGTGATCTTGCATATTTTCTGCAATAATGGGTAGGTGTTGAGGCAGGGAATGGAGTTCAGTGGATAAAACTTCGTAGTTTTAAATCTGACCTTAAACACTGTGATTGTCTTTGACCTATTGAAAATTAGGACAGTTTGCTTCCTAATTTTTAACAGTGATTTCCCATAGGATATACTGAAATTAACTTTTTTTTTTTCAATGTGCTAGGAAGCAATAGTGACGTCAGAAGAGCTTGGACAGGACTTAGAACATGTTGAAGTTTTGCAAAAGAAGTTTGAGGAGTTCCAGACAGACCTTGCAGCTCATGAAGAAAGAGTAAATGAAGTGAACCAATTTGCTGGCAAACTTATCCAGGTCAGCATTTATGTGTGTTGAAAATCTCTTTTGGCAAGTCAGTTATCACAGCAAACATTTGTCTGTAACTTCCCCTCTTTCCCCCCTGGTTTGGGGCAGATCTTTAAGCTTTGCTCCACATGGGTACTTGGCTATCTTCACCTTAAATGGTCACCATTTGATTCACTTGTTCTTCTGCCAAGCAGCCTGAGTAACTGCCCCAGCTGGGAATGTTCCTGAAACTGTGGAGAGTAGTGATTAGTAAGAGAAACTGTCATATTGGGGTTATATATTTCCCTTGGACAAGGAGGTTTAATATCTCTTCTGGTTTGACATCTGGGCCCTGATCAAGGATGGAGACAGGGCAGGAAGTGTTTTGTTCCAGGGAAAAAGAAGATGCTGTTTACAGCCCTCTTCCCATGGACTAATTAGTGTATAGGGAAACCACTACAAGAGTATTGAATGTTTGCACAGTGAAATTTCAGGGAAACTATTGAATTGAGTGATCATCTGGAAAGGACAGTAATTATAAATTGATCTCTTGAAGACCAGCAGCGTTTTGTCAATGGACGTAAACCCAAAGAACATGTGAAAATAGCATTTTTCCTTTGCTTGCCAGGAACAACACCCTGAAGAGGAACTGATAAAGTCCAAACAGGATGAAGTAAATGCAAGCTGGCAGCGTCTTAAGGGACTTGCCCTTCAGAGGCAAGGAAAACTCTTTGGGGCAGCTGAAGTT
Organism: Daphoenositta chrysoptera; assembly: GCA_013397915.1. Classification (NCBI taxonomy): domain Eukaryota; kingdom Metazoa; phylum Chordata; class Aves; order Passeriformes; genus Daphoenositta; species Daphoenositta chrysoptera. The sequence continues at coordinate 233,053 of VZRO01006863.1, read as the reverse complement.
CAGCGTTTCAACAGGTATGGACTTGGCTGGATCTGCTGAATGATGTAACCCTTGTGTGGGTGTTTAATGATGCATTCAGCTGCACACAGTACTATGAGAAGAGCTACTGTTTCCTATGGCTTTGCTTTGCTCTTCTGCATGACTTGTTGAATGAAGACCTCGTTGTTCTACAGTTACTTTAGAATGGTCATTCTGATGGAGCTTTTCAGCACTTGGCAGTTTTGTTCATTCCTGCTAATGGCAGTTTTGCTCTCCTTTCCTCTGAGGGCTTTTTCCCCCAGTTCTGTCCTAGATTAGCCTGAAATGGGATGTGGGTTTTTTTTACTGGATGTCAGCCCAATTATTTTGGAGGCTTTGAGCAATGTCTTTCTATTCTCATCTCCGTCTACAGCATTTTGAGATTTGCTGTAGTTAAACTGGAGAAGGGTCCAGAAGGGGAAATGGATCCACTCTGTGACAGTGCTCAGTGGTGCTGTAATTCCTGGTTTGCCTCTGGTGGCCTGTTAATATGCTTCAAAGCTTCTTGAGATGCAAAGAAAGTCTATTCGTTTGTTTTCTAAAGCATGTTTGTAGTTGGCTGCAGTGTTTATATATATGGGTTCTTATACCAGTACAGTCTGGCACATGTATGGGAATACATCCTGCTTTCTTCCTTTTTCCGTACAAGACAAACTGCTTTCAATTTGTGCTTTGTTTTGAAGGGATGTGGATGAAACAATCAGCTGGATTAAGGAGAAAGGGCAGCTGATGGCCTCAGATGATTTTGGCAGAGACTTAGCCAGTGTGCAGGCATTACTGCGCAAGCACGAAGGCCTGGAAAGAGACCTGGCAGCTCTGGAAGATAAGGTACCCCCGCAAGATGCATTTTACCTACAGTTTAAAGCAGGTAACCTGCTTGTAAAAGGCTGGAAGCTCACTCACAGTTTGTGCCTGGGTTTAGGTGAAGGCCCTGTGTGCAGAAGCTGACCGTTTGCAGCAGTCTCACCCAATAAATGCTTCCCAAATTCAAGTGAAGCGGGAGGAGCTCATTGCCAACTGGGAGCAGATCCGGACGCTGGCAGCCGAGAGGCACGCTCGCCTCAACGACTCCTACAGGTGGGTCCCTGCAGCAGGGCACTGGTGCCTCCCTCCTTGCTCACAGGGCTCTTGGAAGGAGAAGAAAGGGGTGCTGTTTCCAAAATTTTGGGATGATTCTGGTGGTTTTGGAGCAGTCTTGTTCACAGAATTCTGTTTTACAGTAACTTCTTGTAGTAAAAGAAGTATTTATATGATTGAAAAATTATTGCGGCTTTTTGTCATTCTCTGGGTATGGATCTGATGCCTTAGATTTTGACTTTTATATTTTTCAAAATCCTGTACTGCTTAGTGTGTAGCTCTGAGGTTTCTTGTAGCCTGTTAATTTCTGTTCTCTCGTGCTGAGTAGTCATAACAAAGCCTCTCTGGGCCTGCTCTTCAAGGACACCTAGACTGTCCTAGGCCCAAAAAGTGTAAACTAAAAGCCTCTGAAAGGGGGGCAAGCTGAGGGAAATGACATCATTAAACTGAAGCTTTAATTGGAGAGTTAACCCTGGCTATGCAAATGAACCAAACCTATAAAGGTGTAAAGAACTCGTGACCCGTTGTCCATCTTGGGGTCCATGTTGGCAACAGCCTCTGGCTCCCGGGGTGTACCTTGAAGGCCCTTCAAATAAATACCCACCTTTATTCCCTTACTCCTGTCTGGTCTCTGTTTATAGGTGGCCTGATAAGGCATCAGATCAATTATGAAAACAGACACAGTGATGTTTTAGGACATTTGCTATTTTCTCCATCTGAGTTGATATATGCATTTTGAAGTACATTATCTGATTATGTTTCAGTTTTGCTGGGAAAAAAACCAACCTTTTTTAATACTTTTATTACAAGTCTGTTCACTACTGAGTCTTTAAGAGTCTCTGTGAAGACTGAAGTGTGATACATTGTTTGATGTATTGTCCCACACCAAATGAATTCCCTGTTTCTATGGTAGTTCTTTGTTGCTGTGGGATTTGTCTTCCTCCAGTCTGGTGCCTATACTAAGCTGGTCTCTGAAACATAACCTGTTAGATCACTGTTGAGAAGCCATACTAAAAACAAACTAATCCCGATATGGTGGTTAGTTTACATCCTTTCTAGTTTTGTTTTTCTGCCCTTTGTTCCCTCCCACGATGTGGGATTTTTGGCAGTGGAGACCCACACAAATAATCTTTTCTTTTACCTTCCCTTCACAGTCTCTTCAGGGCAATTAACAGCAAATGTAAAAGGGAAACAAACTGATCACTTGTGCTGATAAGTGTTAAGCATATGCCAAAGGCAACAACTAAAGGCATTCTGGAAGGAATTCGAGGACTTGTTTGCTTGTTTTAAGGCTGAGGCATGTGCAGTTGAAATTTTCTGTCAGTTCCCTCCCCCCCAGACACTGTAATGGTTGTGATAGAAGCAGCCCTGTGGATTATCTGAGAACTATATTTTGATTTCTGTTGTCCTCAGTGTGTAGTTAGGAATATTAATTTTACTTACAATATAAGCCATATGCAAAACATGTCTTTAAGATATTGATTTAGAACCCAACATTTTCATAACTTCAGAAGACTTCATTTTTGACTGAAAGCATATTTAGTTATTTAATATTCTGAGCACACTTTTGTGTTGTTTTATTTGTATCTGAGGAGCAGCTTTTATGTTTGTAACTCTTTCTTTGGGGAAATGGGAGAGAAACTCTGCAAATTAATTATTCCCAACCATTTTTTCCTTTGCTTACCTAAGGCTGCAGCGCTTTCTCGCAGATTTCCGAGACCTCACCAGCTGGGTGACTGAGATGAAGGCTCTGATAAATGCTGATGAACTTGCCAATGACGTGGCTGGGGCAGAAGCCCTTCTAGACAGACATCAGGAACATAAGGTAGAGTGGTTATACAGCCAAATCCAGTCAGCAGCCCCTGATTTGTATGTCTAACACAGTCTCTGAGTCAATGTTGTAGCTCTGGAATGCTTTAATCATGCAACTAACACAGTACTAGATTGCTGTCCTGATTTAATATTTTTAAATTGTTTCTAGATGGTAGATACATACTAATTACTAAGTATTTAAGAATGCTTATGATAGTATTTTATAAAAAATAGGCCTGATAGCAGCCAGTTGGACTAATGACTGTTTTAGTTCTCCATCATGAAGAATTCCTATAATTAAGCAGAAAAAATACAGCTCAAATCAACTTTTAGTTTCATTTTAATGTAGGAATTTATACCTACCTTATGTGCATTGTAAGGTAATTCTGATACTGTGCTAAGATAAATTTTGGTAACAGCTTTTTCACATCTCCTTCCATAGGGAGAAATTGATGCCCATGAAGACAGCTTCAAATCTGCTGATGAATCAGGCCAGGCTTTGCTCTCTGCTGGGCACTATGCTTCTGATGAAGTTAAAGAAAAGGTAAGCTGAGAGCAAGAGCTCCTAGAAAAATTTTGTCTCTTTCTTCTGTGTCCCTTAATTTAAAAGGATGATTACACCAGAAACTGGAGATTTCATTCTTTACACTGAATTTTCAATTCAGTGCTAACCACTTTTTTAGAGTCACAATTTGATTTTACAATGAGATGGAAGTGAACTGGAGTATTAAATAAAATTATTATATATTTCTCTTCCCCCTTGATTAGCTGACCATCCTCTCAGATGAAAGGTCTGCCTTGCTGGAGCTGTGGGAGCTCCGCAGACAGCAGTACGAGCAGTGCATGGACCTGCAGCTTTTCTACAGAGACACTGAACAAGTTGACAACTGGATGAGCAAACAAGAGGTGAGTGCATATTTTTGAATTCTCCAGATAAGGTGGACTTTAATTTCTGGGTAGTCTTCTGTGAGCTTAAGCAATTGGTGTTGCCTACTGACAGTGCCATAAACACCCACTAGTGAGTGGGTGCTGTGCAGTTATTTATTTGACTGCCTGAAATGGTGCAATGGCTGTTTCCATCTAATGCTGAAACTATGAGCTGTGACAAGTGGGCTTGATGTGGCCTTTGTGTGTGTTAACTCTTGTAAAATGCTGGTTGAATAAGAAGATAGAAAGAATTATTGGTTGTTAGAAGCATAAAGCAAACACCATCCCAGATGTCATCTTTTACATTTCAGTAATAACATATGGCAGGAAATATCCCTGGCTGTGCTTGAGCTCACTTAGAGCAGCTGAGTGTGGAAACATAAAAATATGTTTGTGTCCTTACTTCAGGCATTTCTGCTGAATGAAGACCTTGGTGATTCTCTGGACAGTGTGGAGGCTCTTCTAAAGAAGCATGAAGACTTTGAGAAATCCCTAAGTGCCCAAGAGGAGAAAATCACAGTAAGACATTGGCATTGGTCATCACTAAATAGGCAAAAAGTGAAATAAAGGCATTTATTGACTGGGGAGGAGGCATTGCTGGAGGATGGTAAAGGATGGGGTTTGCTTTGCAGAATGAGCCTCTCTTATGTGGGATATATTAGCACTAAATAATGGGTATTGTCTCTAAAATAGAAAACAGTGGAAAAGGTGTGGGATAGGGCTCGATTTCTGTCTCAGAGCTGGGTAACCTGGTGCTTCCTTATCATAGCAGCACACAGGTGGATGAAGATTTGTCAAAAACCTGCACTCTTCCACACGGAGATGATGAGGGTACAGAAAAAAAAAGGGTGTAAGGACAGATCTGCTAATGGCTTTCTGCCAGTTTTACTGTGATAAACTTTGGGGAATTGATGTACTAAGCAAATTTGCACAAGTGATTTCTGTTACACCAAATAAATGAAAACTTGTTTTCCCTCTAGGCATTAGATGAGTTTGCTACTAAGTTGATTCAGAATAACCACTATGCCATGGACGATGTTGCTACACGCAGAGATGCTGTAAGTATCCTAAATATATTTGGACTGTAGACTTTATATCTTGTTCTGCTTTATTATTTTACATGGTATGACTTCAATATAGGATAAGTCAGGGGAGTTGTCTTAAGAGGGTACAGTGGTGGTTCTTACAAGCTTGACGAATTTAAAAACCTTTTACTTTGTTTCTTTTCAGCTGCTGAGCCGCCGAAATGCCCTTCATGAAAGAGCCATGTACCGCCGTGCTCAGCTGGCAGATTCTTTCCATCTGCAGCAGTTTTTCCGAGATTCTGATGAGCTCAAGAGTTGGGTTAATGAAAAGATGAAAACTGCAACTGATGAGGCCTACAAGGTAAACACAAAGATGAATGGTAGAATGATTTTAAGGAAGTACCAGGCTTAATGTAATCAGTCTAATGATACGAATTAACATCAGCCAAAATGTTGCTGATAGTCGGTGGTATTAATGGCAGCAGGAGGAATTGTAATTTCTTCCTGACCCCAAGGGGCATTTTTCCATCATGCTGTAATCATGCCTATCCAATAGCTTAAGAATTCTGATTTAAGGCATATTTTTGGCACCAGATCCTCTGGTGACACCATGACATGTCTATAAATGTAGTCCAATTCCAAAAATTCTTCAGAGACCTTTGGGTACTGATTTTGCACTGAAATGTTCTATTTCTTTCCTCATCTGTAGGATCCATCGAACTTGCAAGGTAAAGTTCAGAAACACCAGGCTTTTGAAGCAGAGCTGTCTGCTAACCAGAGTCGTATCGATGCCCTGGAGAAAGCTGGCCAGAAGCTGATTGATGTCAAGCACTACGCATCAGACGAGGTGGCAGCTCGCATGAATGAAGTCATCAGCTTGTGGAAGAAACTTCTGGAGGCCACTGAGCTCAAAGGTACGACTTGCTCAGAAGAGTATGGGCAAATTTCTGGAGAGTTTAGCTGGGAGAAGACAGGAGATGAGTTAACTTCAGTTTCTACTTCACTTACCTTGTCCTGTTCTGCTCTTGCCCCTGTCTCTCTCAGGTGTAAAACTGCGAGAAGCCAATCAGCAGCAGCAGTTTAATCGCAATGTGGAGGACATTGAGCTCTGGCTGTATGAAGTAGAAGGACACCTGGCTTCTGATGATTATGGAAAAGATCTTACTAATGTTCAGAATCTTCAGAAGAAACATGCCCTGCTAGAGGCAGATGTTGCTGCCCATCAGGTAAGGGAAATAATTTTTATTCCTGCCTTTCCAGATCTGCTCACTCAGAAGATGGTATTTTCAGATCTGCTCAGAGACCTTAGCAGGTCTGGTTTTTTATAGTTTTTTTTAGCTTTGGGTTTTACAGTTTGCTTGACAAAAATAATTTTGAATTTAAACGTAACTTTTATGTCTCTAAGAATAATATCTTTATGACTTTAATAGAAATGAGCTTCTCAGTCACTGCAGCCACCTCACAGAAATTCTGAACTTATGCTGTTGCTGGATCAATTTTAGGATCGGATAGATGGCATTACCATCCAGGCACGCCAGTTCCAAGAGGCTGGGCACTTTGATGCTGACAATATCAAGAAGAAACAAGAAGCTTTAGTGGCTCGTTATGAAGCTCTGAAGGACCCCATGGTAGCTCGCAAGCAGAAACTTGCAGATTCTCTTCGCCTGCAGCAGCTCTTCCGTGACATTGAGGATGAAGAGACCTGGATTAGGGAAAAAGAACCTATTGCAGCTTCAACAAACCGAGGTGAGGGTACAGTGGTGTCTCTAGGATTTAGATGTCAGAATTGCTTTGTTATAAATTGTATCTTTATAGAACATTCCCTGAAAATTTCAGAACTGTTTGATGTAATTAGCATTGCCCAGAGTTATATATTTGCCATCACCCCTGGGTCTCTGTTATGTTACTTATGTAATTCCAGTGGTAACTTAGTTTCCACAGTGCTCTGTCTTCATTGTCAGAGTTCTCCCTCTGCAAGTTTGTGTAGCGCTGGCTGCAGCTGTCTTGAAATTTTTGTTTCATCTAGTAACTCTGATTTAGCTGATTAATTATTTTGTATCTTTCAGGCAAGGACTTAATTGGTGTGCAGAATCTGCTAAAGAAGCACCAGGCTTTGCAGGCAGAAATTGCAGGCCATGAGCCTCGCATTAAAGCAGTCACTCAAAAGGGAAATGCTATGGTGGAAGAAGGTATGTCTCAATATTTTCTAACTGTGACAGTCTTTTGTTTTCTGGTCCAGAACAGTTAAGAATTATTGCCTGTTTTTATCCTGACAATAGACAGGTACCTGCTAGCAGCATGAACTCCTGGTCATCCTTTCACCTGAAAGTAAAAATAGGTTCCTTGGTGGGAACCTCTCATAATTTTCACAGATCTCCATCTACTCTTGATGAACACTTACTTGGCAATTTTGTGCCTATTGTATTTAGTCTCTATAATTAAATCTGTTAAAGGGTTCTGTCAGAGGTACATATCACGATGTGAGAGAGAATTCTCTACAAAGACAGTAATTACTGCTTTTAAATAAATAGGCATCTTTATTTCTGACTGGGTGTTTTTAACACGAAAATACAAAAAAAAAATCCTGCAGGTCTGAAATAATATCTGTCTGCTGCCACAACCCTGGAAGGAGATGACCTTTCCTGTTTCATAGAGAAATGTTATGATATGTCTTGTTTTATTCCTAATGATTAAGATATGATAGATAAGATATGCAATCAAGACAGCTTGATTGACAGGTTCAGTGTTTTCCAGTCTGAGGCAAAAGGACCAGCTAAGTTATGTTTTTATTATTCTAGTCTGATTAGGCTTTAAATTGGTCTAATTTCAGTGACTTTGAAGAACTACAAGTAATCTTTTAATGTGTATTGATTTTGTCTGCTGAAGCCCTTCAGTTCCCTCTGCTTCTGTTCCATAGGACACTTTGCAGCTGAGGATGTGAAAATCAAACTGAACGAGCTAAACCAGAAGTGGGACTCTCTGAAAGCCAAAGCATCTCAGCGTCGGCAGGACCTGGAGGATTCCCTGCAGGCTCAGCAGTACTTTGCTGATGCTAATGAGGCCGAATCCTGGATGAGGGAAAAGGAGCCCATTGTAGGCAGTACAGACTATGGGAAAGATGAAGACTCTGCTGAGGTATTTGAGATTATTGTTTAAATCAGTTTTGCAGAAGTACAGTGAGGATTTGCCCAGCGGTAGAAAAATGAGCTCTGATAATTTCAGGATTCTTAACAAAGAGGGCAGATTCTTGCATCAAGAAAGATTTTGGCTCTTAATCAAAAGATGACAAATTTTCCCGTGTCTTAGTTGTTATTGCACATTAAATTCTGCTGCTCAGTATATTAAACCAACTGTGAGGAAGCTTTACCTCTGTATTCACTCTTTTATGGGGTTTTGTTTTTTTAAGTAAAATGAAAATAATATCAGCAAATTCCTCATGGGATGAGCATTTCAGTATGAATCTGGTTTTCAGCAGTTCATTAGTCTGGAAGTAATTTTTTTTGTCTGGAGTTGTTTTATTGGTGTCATTCTGCAGTCAAACACCATGTCCCAGGCAGTGCTGACTGACAGTTTATCAACATGAAGTGCAGTTTAAAGGCACACTTTAAACTTATCCTTATCACTCTGGAAATAGTTATTTCTGGTCAGAACATAAGAATGTTGCTGAGATAAGGTAGAGGCAAAGCACCAAGAGCATTAGGACCACTATCTAGCCTGTGAATAAATAGAAGTGATTATTCCCATGAGAGTCACAAGGCTGGCAGCTCTGAAAAACCTACATTCCCTGTGTATGGAGTCAAAGTATATATTTTAAGCAGAGGCATATTTGTAAAATGTCGAGGTGTGCATGTTGTTATTATCATCCACTTTCAGGCTCTTCTGAAGAAACATGAAGCTTTGATGTCTGATCTCTCTGCTTATGGCAGCAGCATCCAGGCATTGAGGGAACAGGCCCAGTCATGCAGGGTAAGGAAAGATGCTAATCATGTACCTAAAATTCATGGGTCAGCAAAAGGTAAAAACAAAGCTCAGTAACAGTTGTTGGTTTTGAGTGGTTATTGCAGACTGTGCTTCAATTTCTCAAAAAAATTAGCAGTCTGTTTTTATAATCATAAGACAGCTGCATTGTTTTGAAATAAAACTATTTAATGTGGTGGTTTTCAGGGTTTGAGCCCAGAGAGCACCTAAACTGACTCTACAGTAGCTTTAACTAAGGCTGAAGTCTATTTTAGGACAACTACATTGATTATAATAAACATGGAACAGCTCATTTTTTCTTGTGCTCTTTATTTTTTTTAGCAACAAGTTGCTCCCACAGATGATGAAACTGGCAAAGAGCTCGTTCTGGCACTCTATGATTACCAAGAGAAGAGTCCCCGGGAGGTGACAATGAAGAAGGGAGATATCCTCACCTTACTCAACAGCACCAACAAGGTGGGCTCTGGCCTCTTGCTTTGCTGCCCTGCTTGGCTCCCTCAGTGCTGTGTGTTTTGTTTGGTTTTGGCACATTTAGCCCATGTCCCCATTCAGCACTTCAGCTTAACCTCCTCACTTCATTTCTATCACTGCTCTACAGCTGCCCACTTTTCCAAGACAGGGCACATGTCTGTGAGAACTTTAATTCCCTGTTGTGGAGGAACTTTTGGCCAAATATACAGGGAGACATGGGCGTAAGATCTCTGTCTTCAAGAGGCAGTTTGTTTGAAATTATCTCCATAACAAGAGCAAACTGTTGAGAGCATCACTGGTTTCCTTGTGTTAATAGAAGTCCCTGATTTGCAGCATTCACTTGCCTAGCATTCTTTATACTTGATGATGGCCTCACTGTGGTTGCTTTGTGGTTTTTTTCCTCCCAGGACTGGTGGAAGGTGGAAGTCAATGACCGTCAGGGATTTGTACCAGCTGCCTATGTGAAGAAACTGGATCCTGCCCAGTCTGCATCCCGAGAGAACCTCCTGGAGGAGCAAGGCAGCATAGCACTGCGACAGGAGCAAATTGACAACCAGTAAGATCTAACTGATGAGATATGACACTGCCAGCATTAGCTGGCTTGGCCTTTGCTTCACAGATGCCACCAGCTTAGGTTAATGCTTCTTACACTAGGGAGTAATTAATTGGAGCAAAACAAGGAGCTCCTTTACCAGAGGCTCAGATTCAGTTGTTTTATTCTTACTCTAGATTTTCTTGTTGCTTTTCCCGTTTTTAACTGTTAAACTCATGACACTAGAGCTCAACTTACTGTCTGACTTGAGTATTTTATGTGTTCCTTTTGTTGTTGTACCTAACTACTTAAACTTGTTTGTGAGTTATATATGTCCTAAGCAGCTCTTGTATATGTAGTTGTCACTTCTTAATGTGTGATCTGTTTTGAAAAGCTTTCTTAAATTTGATTCCATAAAGTGCAGTGCTCTCCCTATACAGGGCTGCTTCTGGAGGTGCCCTCCTTGCAAGCTGGGCCTACTTTGCTGCTAGCTCATCACTTTTTTTTCTGAAATGTGGTGCCAAAATTTGTTGCCATTATAGGAGCTAAAATGTGTCCCCCCTTCTTTTTTTCTTTCAATTTTTGTCATCTCTTTTGAAAGGCAACATATCGTTGCAAACAGAAAACTGCAAGGCTACTTGGTAATGACCTTCTTAAAGCACATGGTAGCTGGAGATTAATTCAAGCAAGGGCTGTGGGTGATAGCTGTGAGTGCTGGCTCATCTTATCAGACCACTTGGAAGCCAAAGCTGAAAGTTTTCTGTATACTCCCATCTGTTTGTGCAGCTACGCTGTCGTTCTGTGTGAGAATTTCTTCCCACTCAGTTGTGTTGAGTCATCAGTTATTACAGTGCCATGCAATAATTACTAGCCTTAGCTCTAGAATTAAACAATTAAAATAAAATCACACAGAAAACCCCACCAACCCATAACAAAAAACCTTTTTACCAGCACGAAGAAAAGATGCTGGAAAATTGTGGCACATTGGTCAGGATTTTAATAATGTAATTCCCTCAATGGGTTTGCTTGTGGCTTTTAGTAACTACAACAGGGTGCCTTATTTTAGACCCAAGAAGAGGGGACCACCTTTTAGTTTCCAATCCCATGGCACAATAATCAGGAAATGAGGAGACCTTATAGAGAGAGCTCAACTGTACTGCTGAGGTTTCCTTACATGAATTGTACTCCTGGTCTGATTTGCTTTGTTTGCTTCTGAACAGCAGCTAATTTTCTCCATTTAAATGTGAACTCTTACCCATCTCCTACCGCAGACCAGCCATGGATGGAGCTGCTGCTTTCATTATTTTTGTTAATCTGACTAATTTTTGGCATGCATTTGCTGTGCTCCCTGTCTGTGCAGGACTCTCATAACTAAGGAGGTCGGCAGTGTATCTCTGCGTATGAAACAGGTCGAAGAACTGTGAGTAGGATTAGCCCTTTCCTAAACCATGCTGTCTCCACACTGTCACTCTTCATCCTCCCTTTGTTTGTTTCTTTCTCTGGGAAAGCTGCTCCAAAGAGACACGAAGGAGGCAATTTCTGCAAGGAAGATTAGTGTAGATGAATGTGGTGGTCTGTGTTTCCAGCTGCTTATCTTGCTGGGCACCTCTGTGCTGCTAAATTGGTTCATGTTTATTCTTTTATGCTGGTTTTGCTTACTAAAGAGGCTTTAGGTCTATCTAGACTGTTTTCCTTAAAAAGCATCTCCTGCAGTTTGTGAGGTGCAGATAGAAATATTAGTTTGTTTATATAAATATATATAAAATACATCTACCAAGTATTGCATCACATCTGAATGTCTTAAGAGTTTGGGAAGGGTGGGGCTGTCATGGTTTATCATAGAAAGTAACATTCATGCTGGGTAGTCAAAAAACATTATTTATATAGGGTGATTATTTCTTAATTTTAACATTAACTAAATTTTGAAACTTGTGTTCGTGTCTCGTGGAAAAAATACCAAGTTTGCATTATACAGGTGGAAGTTGCTGGGAAATCCAAAGCCATAGTGTTCATTGGCTTGTGCCTGTCTTTTCATAGCAAATGTATTTCTTGAGAATTAAAAGTGAAACTTTTGTGTAAATCTCTCAAGTGTTGCAAAGCAACTCTGAGGTAAGGTCTGCTTCTAAAGGAGTTTTGCCCCAGATCCTCTAAGAGCTTTACAAGTATTTAATAGCTAATATTGTTTGCTGAGGCAAACAGCTGCAGTTAGGGCAGACTTCAAAGCAGGGTTTTCCTGAAGTCAGGGTAGAAAGTTTCTATTTAAGCCTAATATGAAAGATTCTTAGTTCCTTTCTGCCCAGTCCTAAACTACAGTAAACAGGAAGCCACGAAGTCTCTGCTTCCATGGAAGGAGAGCTGATTTATCAGTTTGGTATATAGACATTACAGCCAAGGATACTGAGGATTTTTTTCCAGAGACTTTGTCATCTCTGAGCTGTTGGTTAGGAAAATGCTCCAGGATTGAACTCCTCGAGTTGGGGGTTGTATCTGCTCAGTGTGTGCCCTTGTGCTGCAGGATGGGAGATGAAAACATCCCCATTTGAGGCCCCTGGAGGTACCTCAGCAGTGTCTGGTATTGTTTGATTTAATAACATCAGAGGGAATGTGGCTTAATAATGAGAATCTATTGCTGCTGTTGATCACTGTGGTAGACCAATGTCCAAACTGATTCAGGACATAAAAAACCCTTCCAGATGCAGCAAAAATGTCTCATCTTCTGGAAGACTTAAAGTAACAGTTAAGAATGAGTATTAAGAGTGTGGCTTTTCTGAATGCAGGGTTTTTTTTAAAAAAAAACAGGTATTATTCATTGCTAGAGAGATTTGTAACTCAGTATCAGTGACTGCAAAACTGCTCTTGGCTTTTTTCAGCAATAGCTTGGGAAAGGTCTTGTAGGATCATCTGTGCCTAGTTGATTACAAGGTGGTTTTAAATAACTGGCTGGTCTTAACAGGTTTATTTGCCTGTGCAGATCAACACTTACATTTTTGAGGTTTCACTTTGTGTCTGCTCTAAGTTAAATGAGGAGTAGTATCACTGATGTTGAGAATTCCACAGATATAAAAAGTGTACGTGACATTAGTTTCATGGATTTCCCAGTTGGATATAGGTGTGTTATCAAAGATATACACCTTGCTTAAACATTCAGCAGATTTTGCCCTGGAAAATGGCTGGTGAAGGTATTTATGTCCTAAAGCTGTGAGGCTGGTGGATTTTAATAATCTGATGACAAACTTGATGTACTCTAGGAAAATATCTCTTGGCAAGTAAGAGCCTATGGAGTCATTCCTGCCCTGCAGTGATATGGTGGTTTAAGAGCCTACCCCGACCTAGGCTGTGATTTGGGTTTGCATTTGCCCAGTGAGGTGTTGCATGTGGGAGTTCCCATTTTGGTGTGCAATCCATGTGGAGGAGAGACATGGACAGTCTTCATTCCCAACTACGCATGAGCAGCTCATCCTGTGGCAGAACAGGGCCTAAGTTCAGGGGTGCTCCATTTTTGGGGACCCCAGTACTTGGGAAATTCCTGTGATTGGACTCAGTTCCATCTGACTGTTCCCTGCTTTCCTTTCCTGCTTGTCCCAGGTATCACTCTCTCCTGGAACTGGGAGAAAAACGTAAAGGCATGTTGGAAAAAAGCTGCAAGAAGTTCATGCTTTTCCGTGAAGCCAACGAGCTGCAGCAGTGGATCAATGAAAAGGAAGCAGCACTCACCAGTGAGGAAGTGGGTGCTGATCTGGAGCAGGTGGAGGTGCTGCAGAAGAAATTTGATGATTTTCAGAAGGTATGTTGTGATGCTGCATAATGTGTGTGTTAATTTTGGCCTTTCCCTTCAGGCTTTCTGATCATTCAGAAATGACAATTCTTCCTAGCTGAGTAGGAAACATGGCTTTGATTGGACATAAAAGGTCCATAAAAGGTATATATGAATTTTTTCTTTAATTTTGTGAGGATAGAGAGAATCCCACTTTCAAGTGATTTCAGTTTGATTACATTCCCCAGGTTGCTCCGTGCTTTCCCAGCTCCCAGAGAGCTGAAACTCTGTTTCAGCACTTTGCAGTATAGAATCTGCCAAGCTTTGGAGGAACTTCAGTTTGTGTAAAGCATAACCTTCAGTTAAGCTATTCCTGTTGAAAGGAAAGATGCATTTTGGTTTCCATTCCTGTTGAAAGGAAAGATGCATTTTGGTTTCCATTCCTGTTGATAGGAAAGATGCATTTTGGTTTCCATTCCTGTTGAAAGGAAAGATGCATTTTGGTTTCCATCTGTAGAGTTATTTCCCCAAGATATGGGGGAAAAAAAACAAACCTGGCAGCTGGGATTCCCTGGCATAGGCTTTGTGGGAGCTCAGGGTCACTGTGCTCAATTCCTGCTGTTCACACACTGGGCACTCCTGGTGAGCCACCTCGTTCCACATGTTTTGCATGGGTGAATGTTAATGCTGGGATATTTCCCTGTCCTGTGTAGGATCTGAAAGCCAACGAGTCACGCCTGAAGGACATAAACAAGGTTGCAAAGGACCTGGAGTCAGAAGGGCTGATGGCAGATGAAGTGCAAGCAGTACAGCAACAGGTGCTCTTTTTCTCTGCCTTAATCTAATCCAAGAAGCAAAAGATTTTCCTCCTTTCTTTTGTCTGTTGTCTTTGCCAGGCATTGCAAGATTCAGGTTGTTCTCTAGTGTGGCCATCCCAAGAAGACCTTCAGAATTATATATTTTTAATAATGCTAGAGCAAATTGCAGCATCTAGAGCTTTTTTCATTTCTTTTTTTAGGAATGGCAAGTCTTTACAATAATATCAAAAGTAATGAAGAATCCATGCATTCACTTCATATAAATTTGAAAGTTACCCTTTATTTATTTGCAGGAAAATGGATGAGGAATGCTAGGGAAAAAGAGAAATAAAAGAGAGCACAATTCAGAGTGGAGAGGGTTTGTGGGTTTTCTGTTTTGGTTTGGGTTTTTTAGGGGGTTTTTTGCCAGCTTTTTACATACTTGTGCTATAAATAATTTTATCCTGTGCCAATTAAGTAAGAAGCATGTTGGGAAAAACATTCTTTCTGTTAGAAAATAACAAGTTGTTTGTCCTGTCTCCTTTGCAGGAAGTCTATGGGATGATGCCCAGGGTAAGTGTTAATTTCTGAGGTGGATGGAGTGGCAATTTTAACAGGTTTGGGATGTACAAGGAGAAGTTCACCCATAACTGTAGTTCATTTCCATGATGGAACTCACTAATGACTTCGAATGGACATTCAAAGATAAGATAATCTTTGATTCCTTTATTTCCTGAGTGTCTTGCCCCACATCACAGATCTAAGCAAGCAGCATAACCCAAATTGATACAAATACTTGCATGAAAAAATGTATTTACTCTGTTAAGGATTAAACATGGAGATATTTTCAAGATTTTTTTTTACTGTATTCTGATAGTTTTAGATTCTGCTTCATATTTAAAGCTGTTTCTTCACATTTTCAAACAGGATGAAACTGATTCTAAGACAGCCTCTCCTTGGAAGGTAGGTGTCATTGCTTAGTAGCACACAACAAAAAAATAAAACAAAAAATACAGCACATCATCTTTTTTAGACCATTTGCTTCTCCTGTGCCACAGAAATTGTCAACAGCCTGGTTTTTACCTCTCTGCTACAAAACTCTGTTTAGTTTTGAGCTGGTACTGTGAGGGTGATTCCAGTTTCTGGCCAGTAGATGTTGAATAATCTCTTGTTCACTTTGCACGAGTTCTTTGCTTTCTGCTTGCTACAACAAAAATGTTTTTATTAATCAAAATCAAAACCTTTTATGTCAATATTCCTTTACTAAGGGATATGCTGTATTCCATTAGTCATCTCCAGCCCATTTTCTACAGTAGTTAGAAGAAGCATTTTTCTGTTCATCAGAGGCTTGTAATGGAAGAGCTGTCACCTGCTAAAGCACAAAAATATCTTAAATATATTTTAAATTATCCAACACTGTGTGTTCCCTAGCATTTCATTCCTGTGTTTTATGTCTTGCATCCACCCCGTTAGACTTAAAGCTGCTTGTACATCTTTTAAGCTGTGTGAATGTGGGGAAACCAGGTTAGAATGCAATATTTTGACAGAAAATGCAGCCATGTCACCAGGAACTGGTGACTTTTTAAGTATTTTTTTGCAGATTATAAACATGTACATTGAATTCTAAGAGTCTCATAGTAACTTAGCAAACATGACTAAGATTTGGGGGTTTTTTAGTTCATGAATTGAATGTTGCCTTTAAATTTTCCTCTTCTTTGTCCTCATTAAGATTTGTTTACTTCAGTTTACACTGACAAGACAGTGCTCACTTGTGAATTCTGACTATTCTTACTCTGCTCTGTGATACCTTAGGTATTATGGCCAATTATTCTTAGTTGCTTTTGTAATTTACTTACATTGTCTTTCTTAGTGGTTTCTATTTGGTTTTTTAAGGACTTTTCTTTCAGTCTGGTTTTGCTTTTGGTTAGAGTTGACTTCAATGCTTTTTTTATTTCTGCCTTTTCACACAGTCTGCACGTTTGATGGTACACACTGTGGCAACCTTCAACTCAATCAAGGTAATTACACAATTTTCTCTCCCCTGATTTAGAAGTTGTGAATATTTTTTACCCTGCTTTTCCATAGTCTTTGTCTTTCATTAAGCTTTATAAACGCTTTTAAATCAATTCATTGAAAGAAGCATTAGTACATACAGCATGTGCCTCTCAAGTTCCATCACTATATTACTGTATACATAAAATCATTTGATTTGACAGCTCAGGAGAAACCCTTAAAATTATTTTATTTAACTAAGCTATCTGAATGTGTGCATTCTTCTGGAATTAAGCAGAATTTAGAAACCTTCACCTGTAGTGAAAGACCAATCTTGACTTTTCATTTCCCTCCTCCAGGAGCTGAATGAGCGCTGGAGATCCCTGCAGCAGCTGGCAGAGGAGAGGAGCCAATTGTTGGGCAGTGCCCACGAGGTCCAGAGATTCCACAGGTGAGGGGTTTGTTTGGTCTTGACTCAAATGCTTTGTATTTCAAGAATTCTAAAATATAGTGGGACATGTTCTAAACAAATCATATTCAACCCCCAGCTTGTTTAGTGGAGGGTGGTCTTGGTGTTAATTCTCTTTTTGCCTTTCTTTCCTTCAAATCAGAGATGCTGATGAAACCAAAGAATGGATAGAGGAGAAAAATCAAGCATTAAATACAGACAACTATGGGCATGACCTGGCCAGTGTTCAGGCTCTGCAGCGTAAACATGAAGGCTTTGAGAGAGACTTGGCAGCTCTGGGAGACAAGGTGAGCTTCTGAGGAAGAAAACCCAAAAGCTTGCTTTTTATCTACCAGAAATTATTAAACTATAGCAGTTCTCTCTGTCTTCACTGTGTTTATTTCCCCTTCTCTAATCCTAGGTGAATTCTCTTGGTGAAACTGCCCAGCGTCTGATCCAGTCACATCCAGAATCTGCTGAAGATCTCCAAGAAAAGTGCACAGAGTTGAATCAGGCTTGGAACAGCCTGGGAAAACGTGCTGACCAACGCAAAGAGAAGCTTGGAGATTCTCATGACCTGCAGCGTTTCCTCAGTGACTTCAGGTAGTGCTGCTATTCCCCCTCTCAATTTGTTTATTATTAGTGAAGTATATATGGCTTATTGTTCCACAGGAATATTTCTGTGAAAGGTTCAAAAAAGGACTGTTTTCCCTGTTTTGACTTATTTCAGTGGAGGGAGGGAAAAATTCCCTATTACTGTGTGTTCACAGGGACCTCATGTCTTGGATCAATGGAATTCGAGGCCTGGTCTCCTCAGATGAACTTGCAAAGGATGTGACTGGAGCTGAAGCTTTATTGGAAAGGCACCAGGTATGTGAAAGATAAGTGTATCATAAACATCAACAAATGTTTCTTTTTTCTGACACATTCCTATTAGAGTTCCAAAACCAGATGAGTTCCAGCTCTGGTTATTGAGCAGCACATCTCTGCCCCTTGCAGGAACACCGGACAGAAATAGATGCAAGGGCTGGCACTTTCCAGGCATTTGAACAGTTTGGACAACAACTTCTAGCCCATGGACACTATGCTAGCCCAGAGATCAAGGAGAAACTGGATATTCTGGACCAAGAACGGACAGACCTGGAGAAGGCCTGGGTCCAGCGCAGAATGATGCTGGACCAGTGCCTGGAGCTACAGGTACTCTGCTGCAGTTTGGAGAAGAAAAATAATTCTGCTTTTCATTAGAAAGTTTATTATTTTTTGGTGGTAACAGTGCTCTTGGTCTGTCTTGGTCATGCTTTGGAGTTTTTTCTCCCCAGCTGTTTCATCGGGACTGTGAACAAGCTGAAAACTGGATGGCTGCCCGGGAGGCTTTCCTAAATACAGAGGATAAAGGAGACTCCTTAGACAGTGTGGAGGCACTCATCAAGAAACATGAAGATTTTGATAAAGCAATCAATGTCCAGGTGAGGAGTGTAGCTGAACTAAGGGGAAAATAGTTTTCTTTTTCTAATGTGAATTATTAGCAAAAGGAGTTCCTGCCATGTATGGCTTCTAAAGTTCAGTTCTGAATAGTCAGCCATGTGGAATTTGCTGCAGAAGTTTAGAAGCAGCTTATGCAGATCAGGATGTATTTCACTGACTACCGACAGTGTAGAAACAGTGGCAAGTATTTGTGTAAATTTACTGATTTGAAATTAGTTTTTCCCTTTATTTGTGGCAGAAAAGGGTATATTTCCAGTTTCTTGTAGCAGAAAGCTGCCTAGATTTATTGGGAGAATCATCCTGCTGAAGTTCTAAGCCCAAAAGATCCTTTTTTCCCAAATGCCACAGGTGAAAGGTGTTCTAAGTTGAACTCTGCAGTCCTGTAGAAGAGAGACTTCCTTCATAGGGTCACAGTAATAAAAATTTAAAGAAGATTAAAAGGCATGTTCTATTCCAGACACTGCTCATCATTTGACTTTAGGGAGCCACAGTTCTAATTCATGGTTTCTGGTTTGAATAGGAAGAGAAAATTGCTGTCCTGCAGTCCTTTGCTGACCAGCTGATTGCTGCAGATCATTACGCCAAGGGAGTCATCGCCAACAGACGCAACGAGGTCCTGGACAGGTCAGTGCTGCCCTGGGAGGAGGATGCAGATGACTGGAAATCCTCTTTAGGGATGCTCTGTAGCTCTTGAAGGTGATGCCTCATGTGGCTCTAGGTTTCTGTTGATTGTATGTGTCAAATTACTGCAGGTGGCTTCGTCTGAAAGCCCAAATGATTGAGAAGAGATCGAAGCTGGGAGAGTCTCAGACCCTCCAGCAGTTCAGTCGTGATGTGGATGAAATAGAAGCCTGGATCAGTGAAAAGCTCCAGACTGCAAGTGATGAGTCGTATAAGGATCCCACAAATATCCAGGTGAATGTGGTTCTTGGCTTTAAAATCAGAATATCGTTGTTAACTTTGCAAGGCCTCCTCTGGTTTGAAAATCCATGCTCGGGAATTCTTGTTCAGAGATGACAGAATAGTGCATCATGTTGGACATGTTCTCCTTTTAACAAGGAGAAAATGAAAGTTACATTATGCATGAAAGGAGACCCAAAATAGGACTTGGTTAGTAATTATTCATGCATATAATTAATTATTCATGCATATAATTAATAAGATATATGGTATCTGCAGCAGAAAGTTTCCTGAGGAAACCCAAGTGGCTGTTCTGTCTCTCTCCCAGCATCTAGACAATAAAATAAAGAAATTGAATTCTTGAGTCTTAACTCTTTTACGTTATAGAATGTGAAATCTCATTTATTTTTCAATATTAAGGAATAAAGTTACCTCTTCTGTTTTAATTCTGTTTTATGAAGTAGTATGAATGCACTGAACTACTTCTCTCAATCTGTTTTATAGCTTTCCAAACTGCTGGTAAGTAGTTTGGACTAGCCCTGGTATGTGAATTTATTTTCTCTGTATAAGCTTCTATGTGAGCCCAAGCTCTGGTTGCTGCTCCATCCATCAGTTCATGCAATCTCTTTGTTTTCTGTTAGTTCTTGACCTCCATCCAGGTACAGATCCTTGTCCTATGGGTGTGGCTTTTTTGTTAATGCCTATTCAGCATCATTTATTTATGTATTTGTTTTGCAGGTGTTCTGCATGATCTGTTTAATTTATGCTGCATTAGTGATGTAGTTTGGGTTTTTTTAAGAGTTAGCCCCTAGGAAAATGGGGTTCTATCCTCCTTTTCTTAGAAATTTGGCTGTTTGGTCATCACTTGTGATGATTTAACACAGGACATAATGCTAAATCCGTGAGCTTGTGTTTGTATAATCAAATGCTGAAGATTGAGGATTCAATAAATGCTACATCTTGATTGGCTTAGTTCTTGCAATAGCATAGAAGGGAATAATACAGAAAGAACACTCCAGAAAAAGAAATGTACCAGATGGAAAGCTGGCAGCACTTGTAAGAATCCAAGAAGTGGAGTAAAATGAGGATATGTGGAGGGAGAAGACAGAACAAAGAAAGGGGAAGCTAACAAGTGTAAGAAATTAAAGAATCATTTGTCACTTCAGAGTATTAAATTACTATTTTTCTAGTTGAAAAAAACCCCAGAATTTTATATTAAACTGTAAAGGCTTGTCTGTGATTTGTTGTCATGGTAATTATATGGAGATACGCAACTGGCAGCTTTTAAATTTAATTTTCCAAGTTGGTGGATCTGGCTTTGAAGGATATGCTTTTATAATCTCAGGATTTGGGTTTAAAGTTCCCAAAATGAAGCAGTTCATGCAGAATTTCTCATACCAGCACCATAGTATTTTTCCTTTTTTATTTTTAATCTAACATTTCCTTTCATTCCATTCTCTAGGACACTCTCTACCCATGTCCAATGTCACTAGCATTTCCAGTTTATACTTGCAAGTTCTGTCTTGTCACTTTTGTGCTATTGTCATATTCCTGGTGGGTGGATGGATCGTGGATACATGAGAGCTGCACCCTCCTTCCCACACGAAGGCTCCTGTTGTTCTCATGGTGCTCTCAACTTGGCAGAGAAAAATTCTTACCAAATAATTCAGTTATGTTTTAATAGAAGTTTTTGGCTGTTAATTCACTATTTATGTATATATAATGGGGCTGTGTATGACTAATATCACTACTGTGCAGAAATCAGATAAGCTGGAGCAGTGATTTCTGTTAACTACTTATGGATTCGGAAGGGAAGTAGGAATTTGTGCAATTACTGTAGGAGTAGAAAGGATGATCTGCTCTACTCAGGGTATGTGTAATTGCTGCTTTTCAAAGGGGTGCATTGACAATGAGGAATCTTTACTGCAGTAACAGCTCAGGGCAGGGCAGGGAATTTTGCATTGGCACCAGTGAAAACACAGAACATGGTATTCATGTGAAATACAGAACATGCTGCCAGAGTTCTGTGTATCAGCTCACCCACAGTTTCACCAGTCAAACTTGGTGGTTACTCAGGTAATGAGAGAAACCACTGGAGCGAGCAGTCAATACCCTACCCAGAGAGAACCCAGCTCAGCCTGTGCACAAAGCTTATGACAACCCAGCCCATGAGAACAATGCAGGAGCCCTTTGAGCAGTGTCTGAGGGTGCTGGGTTTGTCCTTGCAGAGCAAACACCAGAAGCACCAGGCCTTTGAAGCCGAGCTCCACGCCAACGCTGACCGCATCCGCGGCGTCATCGACATGGGCAACTCCCTGATCGAGAGGGGCGCCTGCGCCGGCAGCGAGGACGCCGTCAAGGTGGGCACCTGCAAGCCTTGCTTGGCTTTGCTTTGAGCAGTGTTTGGGTAATTGAGTCTGGACAGTGTCCCTCTAGAACCAATCTTGCTTTACAGAAGCTTTTGTGTTTCAACGATACGGTGAAAATCATGCGAATCGTTCTGCTTCGGTCTCAAGGAGGATAAATTTTCTGATCTTCTGATTGAGATGTAATTATAGCTGGGCAGCATGAAATGGTGACTGTAACTTGTATATCTGGAATCAACAGCCAAACTTCCACCATGGTCTGGTTTTGCATTTATCAGAGCTTTCTTCATTTTTCTTTTGTGACACTTACTTATCTTCCCCACTTTCTGATAGGCACGCCTTGCTGCCCTGGCTGACCAGTGGCAATTCCTGGTACAGAAATCAGCAGAAAAGAGTCAGAAACTGAAGGAAGCTAATAAGCAACAGAATTTCAATACTGGAATCAAGGACTTTGACTTTTGGCTTTCAGAGGTAATAAGATGGGAATTAATTACTTGCAAGACTTCATTTTTTAAGTTTGCATTACCTTTGCTGATTCTAGATTTTGTGGAGCACTGTTTACCTTTGAGCAAGTCTAGGTTTATTTAAAAAAAAAAAATTATTACTAGTAAAATTCTTGTGGATGTGTTTGTGTTACTAGTTATAAACAATAAGGTGAGAAGAAGCAAATTTACATGGAACCTTTTAAGTATTAAACAGGTGACAAAGTAAAGGTTTTGTAGAAAATTGAGAAGTAATTTGCATGGTTTTACAGCATTATAGTTTCAAGGAGTTTGTGAAACACGGTTTGTTCTTCATTTCATGTTTCCTTCTCCATCCCCAGGTGGAGGCTTTGTTGGCATCTGAAGACTATGGGAAGGACTTGGCATCTGTTAACAACCTTCTGAAGAAACACCAGTTACTGGAAGCTGATATATCTGCTCATGAGGTATTGCTTTCTCTTTTAGTTTTGGAAGATAAATCATAGTCATAAGCAGATTGTATGAGAACAACTCCTGATACCTGCTGCAGTCACAGACTTGTCGGAATGTGGTTTTTAACAAAACCTGTGACTGCGAGTCACATTCTGATTTTCATCCTGACATAATGAGCACAGAAACGAGCTCTGAGCAATCCTTGCTGTCTCCCTCTCTCTCTCCCACGTGTCCAGGACCGACTGAAGGACCTGAACAGCCAGGCTGACAGCCTGATGACCAGCAGTGCCTTTGACACATCCCAAGTGAAGGACAAACGCGAGACCATCAACGGGCGCTTCCAGCGCATCAAGGGCATGGCCAGCGCCCGCCGCGCCAAGCTCAACGAGAGCCACCGCCTGCACCAGTTCTTCCGCGACATGGACGACGAGGAGTCCTGGATCAAGTGGGTCTTTGGGGAGTTCTGGGCTTGCCAACGACCCTCATCTCCTTTAGTGTGGCTTTACAGCTGCCTTCCCACAACTGTGTATCTGTAGGAAATCACCTCTGCTGCCATTCCAGAAAAACTGTTTTGGGTGTGGTTTGTTATCTGCAGTATTCTTTGGTCATATCCCAGTAAGCACAATAACACTGTTTAGACTCGGATCAAATAACTAAAATTTCATTCTAGTCTTTTTGGGAAAGCTTCTACCAAAAATTCAAACCTTTTTCAGTTTCAAGTACTTTTTTGATTCTAGCTAGTTGTTGTAATTAATCAAATGGTCTTTACATATTGGTGTTAGTACTTCAGGAGGAGGGAAGAAAATGAGGCTGATAGAAATCATTCCAATTAGAGCACTTCTTTTCTCATGCTTTTAAAACAAACAAAAATTGGACAACTTTACAAAAGGCATCTATATTTTAAAAAAGAAAACAGTACAGAGCAATTCTGTCCTTCAAAGATAAATGATGGGCCCTCTGTCACCTTCTTTCCCCCACACATGAACATGCTGCCAAGAGCCACTTGCTGTTTGCTAATAACTCCCGTACACAAGTTTTTACATCCAAGATCTTTGTGCAATGTAGAGCAGTTGTGCTTCTGAGGGAGTTTTTGTTTTCTTTGTCAGGTTGGACCTTTAGAAATAATTTTCATATTTTATCTTTCTCTCTTCTCTGTTGAATTTAGAGAAAAGAAACTCTTGGTTAGCTCAGAGGACTATGGCAGAGACCTGACTGGTGTGCAGAATCTGAGGAAGAAACACAAGCGCTTAGAAGCAGAATTAGCTGCCCACGAACCTGCTATCCAGGTAAATGCCTCTCCCCATAACAGATTTCTCTATCAGCAGTACCTTTCTTGCTTGTGCAAGAGATGAAAGCCAGCAGTAGTTTTGCTGGACCCCAAACAATGCACATGAGGAAGGCAGGTGATGTTCCAATAACTGTGTTTCTCTGCAGGGTGTTCTGGACACGGGTAAGAAGCTTTCAGATGACAACACAATTGGAAAGGAGGAGATACAGCAGAGACTGGCTCAGTTTGTGGATCACTGGAAAGAGTTAAAACAGTTGGCAGCTGCTAGGTATGAATTTCTGTAAAATTCAGTATTAATTCAAAGTTACATGGACTCATAACGATCCGATTTACAGAATTTCAAGGTGTATGTTATTAGTAATATGATGTGATAGCACCTATCACTGATCACAGACCCTACAAGACTATTGACAATGTTCCTCAGTAGAAATATGAGCCTCTTTTTGAGGTGTATGTTGTGTTTAGCCTTTCCTTACACCAGTTGGAAACCACAGACTTGCAATCAGCTGGCTTTAATCCACTACCGGGAGATTTTTCCTGATTAGAAACTGTTGGGAGAGAGTTTGCTTCAGTCCTTTGGCAGCTGCAGGCTTTGTAGTCCAAGGAATTCCTAGAGCTGCAGCCGTGGCTGCTGCTGGAGGAGTGAAGTGTGAATGATATGGTTCAGGCTCTGCACATTGTTTCTGTATCTTGCATCTTAATGCCATAAAGCAACACTGACTAGTTCAACTTCCCCACACAGGGGTCAGCGTCTGGAGGAGTCTCTGGAGTACCAGCAGTTTGTAGCAAATGTTGAGGAAGAAGAAGCCTGGATCAATGAGAAAATGACACTGGTAGCCAGCGAGGATTATGGGGACACACTTGCTGCTATCCAGGTATGGAGGAAGTTGTCAGCACTTTGTTATTGCATTATTGTTGGTTAGAGCATAACGAACCTTTTCTTTAACTGTCTTTATAATTAGAGGTTATTGTTGGTTCCTTTTGAAGGCCTACATAGTAAAAAAATGTGCATTCGCTTTGTAAAAGCATCCCAAGTTTATTTCCTGTAGAAATTACTTGCAATTTGGTGTAGCTTTGCATCTCGACCTCTGATTGGAAGTCAGTCTCAGTTTCCTTTTGTCCACAGAAAATCAGTAGGTTGTGCTTGCTAACCAGCAAAGATTAATTTTTGTCAGAAAACGTTTATGCTAACTGATTTATAAAATGAATTACTGTTTAATAAATGGTGAGAAATTATTTTTAGAAGTGCCTGTGTCTCGTATTTGCAGGGCTTGCTGAAGAAGCACGAGGCATTCGAGACTGATTTTACTGTCCACAAGGACAGAGTGAACGATGTCTGTGCTAATGGAGAGGATCTCATTAAAAAGGTGAGCATAAACTAGTAAGGAGAAATCTTTAAAGGCTCCCCAGGACATCTTCACATTACAGGAGACTTGCTCTTCTCTGTCATGTCTTTGAAAATACCTCTTACTCATTTTTGCAGCTGAATATGCTGTTGGTGTTTTGCTTTCAAAGCTGTTTCTGGGACTATGTCTTTCAGCTGAAGTCCTTGCTCTGTCACCAACATCCTGAATGCCTCAGATGACTTTAACATCATACAGGATGCCTATATTTTTTTTCCTTCCTGTCACATAGAACAATCACCACGAGGCGAACATCACTGCCAAGATGAAGGGGCTCAGAGGCAAGGTGTCAGATCTGGAGAAAGCAGCAGCTCAGAGGAAAGCCAAATTGGATGAGAACTCAGCCTTCCTCCAGTTCAACTGGAAAGCAGATGTGGTGGAGTCATGGATAGGTATGTTCTGTACTGGAGTACAATATTTGGTCACAAACAAACCTTAAACTCCTTCATTTCCGAAGGTCTCCAGCAGCTCCTCGTGCTGTTGTACCAACCAGATCTAAACCCAGAGTAATCAGCAGGGCTGTCTCTGCTTTATGCTTGTGTAGTAACCTGATCTGGAACAGAGGGAATGTTTAAAATGGAGAAATGACGTTTTTTGCAAAATTTGTTTCATTTTCCAGGGGAGAAGGAAAACAGTCTGAAGACAGATGATTATGGACGTGACCTCTCTTCAGTGCAAACCTTGCTCACCAAACAGGTCAGTGCTGATGCTGCTGCCACCCCGTGAGGGAGAGAACAGCTGAACTCTTCTACAACACACAAGAATCTGTGTTCGAAATACATGCAGGGTATTGGAAAGGTTAAAGAAAAATACAATCTAAAATATCTTTTGTTCTTCTAATGCTTCAGGAAACGTTTGATGCTGGACTTCAGGCTTTCCAGCAGGAGGGAATTGCAAACATCACTGCTCTGAAAGACCAGCTGCTCGCAGCCAAGCACATCCAGTCCAAGGCCATTGAGGCCCGGCACGCTTCCCTGATGAAACGCTGGAATCAGCTCCTGGCTAATTCTGCCACCAGAAAAAAGAAACTCTTGGAGGCTCAGGAGCACTTCAGAAAGGTGAGTGGCCAACCATGGGGCTACAAAAATCTAATTGTGCACTTTATAAAAAATACACACTTGAAACTTCTGTACCTTGTTCATGCTTTTGCAACTAATGATTACAGACTTAACGTAAGAATTTCTGAGATGCTTGCAAGGCAAACTCTTGCTGATGCATGTTAATTCCAGATGAGCTCATACAGAATATTTGCATTACTGAACAACTGGATTTTTTCTTTTTTCAAGGTTGAGGATCTGTTCCTGACTTTCGCAAAGAAGGCCTCTGCCTTCAACAGCTGGTTTGAGAATGCTGAGGAGGACCTGACGGATCCTGTGCGCTGCAACTCCCTGGAAGAAATCAAAGCCCTGAGAGAAGCTCACGACGCTTTCCGTTCCTCCCTGAGTTCTGCGCAAGCTGATTTCAACCAGCTGGCAGAGCTGGATCGCCAGATCAAGAGTTTCCGTGTGGCCTCCAACCCCTACACTTGGTTCACCATGGAGGCTCTTGAAGAAACCTGGAGGAATTTGCAGAAAATTATCAAGGCAAGTCAGTGAGGGAAAGATTCTCTTCATAGTTTACAACCTTTCAGTCATCCCTGAAGTTGTTCTCTGAGATAATGGGTACAGGAGCTTGTGACCATAATACAGGTCAAAATATCTCAGAATTTGTGAGCAAAGAAAAATTGCCATTAACTATAAACTTGTGCTATTGCTAGTTGTTCTCATGGTTTTCCATTTGTGGTTCTTCCAAAGGCAAAGCACGTGTCTCACTTCCTAACTGTAATATAAATTTAACTTCTCTGTTGTGCAGTGAAGCAACTGCTGGTTCAATTCCAGTTCTTAGGACTTCAGTTCTGAATTATCACCTGAGATGCTTCTCTCTAGATATTCAGGACACCAAGCACTCAACCTTGTTTTGAGGCTCAGAACTGTGCTCAGTTGCAGCTTTTAGCTTTTGCTTTCTGTTACAGGATGAGACCAATCCCTTTATTTCTCTGAAATTACTGTTGTTCATTTCTCAGGAACGTGAACTGGAGCTGCAGAAGGAACAGCGAAGGCAGGAAGAAAATGACAAACTGCGTCAGGAATTTGCTCAGCATGCCAATGCCTTCCATCAGTGGATTCAGGAGACCAGGTATAGTTTGTCTTTCCAGAACTTGCCCTTATAGAATTCCTTAGGTAGTATTTGTGTGCATCCTCCATCTCTTTGGACTGTCAAAGCTGTAAATGTCTCCTACTGAAAAACAGCTCATCAGAATTTGTCCATTCCCTGCAGCTGGGATTTGAGGGAGGCCCCATTAGCTACAGGGGAAAGGAAAGCCCTGAAACACCAGCCTTTAAAAATGTTCCTTTTTCTGAATTCATTTTCCTGCAGTAATTCCAGTTACCCAGGACTTCATTTTTATCCAGTTATTCCTGAACTAGGCTGCAGCACAGCTGGGGAGGTGGAGCACTAATAGCTCCAAGCAGACTCTGAAGTGCCAGCAGCATTTCTGTTAATGCCCCTTTTGTATTGAGCAGTGTATTGGGAATCTTACTGGAGTTCAAATAGAGAAAGAAGATGTGAAAAAAGCTTAAAACTTTGTAATCGTTTCCCTGGGCTGCTGTCTAATAATAACCCTCTCTAAGGAGAGGGAGTAAAGATTTAACAACTGTGTTAGAAATAAAAAGTCTCAAGGTGTCTGTGCATTGCAGTGTCTGTGCTCAGTCAGTGCTGTCAGCAGCTCTGACAGGCTCAGGTTGGTGGTCAGAGGAGGTGACTTCTGTTCCATGTAACCCTGTGGTTCTCTGTGTTTACAAATAGTTCTGTATGTGTCTTCATGAAATAATGAAATATAAATATGATTTTTAACTTTTTGATGTTTGCTTCCCACCCGAATCTCTGTCCCTCTCTTACTGTCTTGTCTCTGTCCTGCTGCCTGATGTTTGGATCTTCACATTCTACAGGACTTACCTGCTAGATGGGTTAGTATTGAATTTTATATCTTTCAGATTTTGGTGATGTGTTCTGCTCTGTGTGTTTTCTCCTGTCGTTACATCGCTTGTGAAAGCTGTGCTCAAACTCCTTTTACTTGAAAAGAGCAACCTTTTGCTGAGGTGCACAGACACAGGAAACAAGATTTTGGAGTAGTTAACTATAAACCAGTAGAAACATAACAATTTCCTAGTCAAACACGGAATTACAATGGGCAGCCACTGGCATGCCATGGAAGTTCTGACTTTTGCTCTTACTTTCTCTGAGGGCTTGCACAGGAAAAGGCCCTTAATTTGAGAACGTAGCTGCTTTCCAAAGGCAGGCTATTCTGACATTTCTAGTTTTTTAGCTTAAGAGACTTGCTTAGTGAAGTAAAACATTTGACCGTAACTGTTCTGAGAACAAAGAAATCTCCAAAGTATTGACTGGTTTTGATAAGGAGAAAGGAAGCAACATTTTGCTGAAATTACATATCTTAAAACCCTGTAGTTTGCAAATAAGAACTGCCCATTTTAAAACTGTTGTAGAACATGGCCCACACAGATTTTAGCCTTGACAGGAGAAAACCAACCTTCCAACATGAATTCATGGAGCTGTTGGAGTTTGCCAGCAGTTTTAAGCCCACTCTGTGCCCACAGGAATAGTTCCTGATGAGAATGTATGCTGGCCATTTGTCTGGCAGTAGAAAGGAAATAATAAGATCTTTAAATGTTTTCAGACTACCAAAGCCTCTGCAAATGTGTCCGTCCAGTTAAATTTCTTCAGCAGGACGAATCTGAGCACAGTGGAAGCTTTGTGATAAGATGTGATGTCAAATGCCAACAAACAGTGTCTGGGCCAGGGCAGAAGCTGTGTGTGAGCCTGTGCACAGGGCTGGAGGAGGCCAGAGCCTTGCTGCTAAAGAGAAAGCTTTTCTTAATGAAAGAGCGGAATCTTTGCAGAAAATTCTACTGCTTATTTGCTCTGTAATGATCACAGTCTCTTGTGTTCTGCCAGATAAAAATAGTTTGCCCCATTTTTGTTGTACAGTTTAATGGAACCGAGCAGATTTTTCTGGAATGGATGCTGAATTCCCTGCTCCTTTGTCAAGTAGTGTTGTAGATTAGTTCTGGTATCTAAGAACGAGTGAACAGAAAGGAGCCATTCACTGAAAGATGCAGGGTCAGAGTTAAAGATCCTCATGCCAGGCTCTTTTGTTGAACAAATTACCAGAGGACTGCTGATATGCCAGGCAGAATTTGTCCCTAATTCTGTGTGAATAGATTAAAAACATGGATTTAGTTCCAAGAGGCCCTGGCTGTGCTTAGCCTGGCTTGGCAAGAGGGAAGGCAGAGCTCCAGGGAAGTGTCAGAAGAGCTGCCGTGCACACTCCTTGCTTTGCAGCTTGTGTGTGCCCAGCACTGCCTGGGAGGGCTGTTCCTTGGGGAAGGGAGTAAGAACAATTTGGAGTTTAGGAAGAAAAATGCATTTAAACAATCTGTAGATGAGTTAACTGCAAAACTTCAGTTTGTCTCTTAGCGAGACTCACTTTTTTGTGACTTACACGAAAATAATAAGAGTTTATTTTTGTGTATGTGCAACCAGCATTTAAATAATTTTCTCTCATTAAGTGCTTACTTGTGTTTGCTGCAAGGCAGTGCTGGCTTGGAGTGTGGCTCCACTGCAGTGGTCGTGTTTTGGTGTGTTCTTTCCTCTGTTCTTTCTTTCTTCCTTTTTGGAATTTACTTGGTTTCTTTCCTTTGACTAGCATAGCATATCGTCGTGTCATTCGTGTCTATCAGTATGAAGTTGGGGATGATCTATCTGGAAGGTTTTTTCCTCTTATTTTCTTACCTCACTTTGGTTTTCAAACGCACTCTTTAATTCCAAGGCTCGCTTTCCTTCCAACTAACTTTCACGGCTTAGAGATGCTTGGAGGTTTGTTTCCCTGTTGGTTCTTTCCACGGTTGGTTCCCAGCTTCCTGCTCAAGGCTCTGGGCCTGCACTTCATCTCTAGGCGGGCGTTGAGTCTGAGCCTTAACCCTGTGGTGAGAAACACCCAGATGTTTGGTGCATTTTCATTGCTACAGAGGGATTCAGCACTTGAAATCCCCATTCTGAAGAAGCTCAAAAGCATGTGGGAGGACAGAGTCCAGTGGGGATGAAAACCTGGTTTTAGTGACTGAAATAACAGATATTCAGGTTTTAGGAACTTAAATACCCCAGAGTCAGAGGACACCCCACCTGCACAGCACCCAGACTCACTGTCCCTGTGTGGGTCATCCAGTGCGAGCTCTCACCGTACGTGTTGGAAGGACAGAGATTCCCAAACACGGCTGCTTAGAGATTGCTTGGGATCTTGGGGTGGGGGAAAAGCAGCATCCAGAGACTGTCCATAGCTAGTCTGTATGAAGGAGATCTTGGAGCCCCTGGCCACGGTGGGGACCTGCATGTAAAGGTCAGGGTGAAAATCACGGGGCAGAGTGGCTGAGCCTCAGCTGCTCTGGGTGCAGCATGGAGAAGTGGGATGGGAAAGGCACCTTTCCACCAGGCACTGCTGAGCAGCAGAGGTCTGTAGCTCTCTGCAAGGATTATGCCACATTAAGATTACTTTTCAACCAAACCAGTAGTTCTCACCATCTTTTTTTACCCTCATTTTCCCCTTTGTAACACACCTTTGTAGAGCTCCTGTACCTGACTGCAAATACAGCCCATCCCCAGTGACTCACCTGCAGTTGGTGTGTGTGGTGTGTGCTGGGCACGGGGCAGGGGGGTGGGACTGCACTAAATTCTAATTCCATGAGGTCCAGTAAAGCGGGTGCTTTGAGTCTGGCATGAAGTGTGGCTGCTGATCACGTTGCCTTTCAAATGGGGCTAGAAATTAACTATATACAGAAATAAGAATCAGACAAAATGTACAGTGTCAGTCTGAAATAGGATGAGTCAGAATAAACAAAACACAAAACCAGTGTTTAAATACCTGAAAGGATTTTTCATTTCAAGGAAGGACTGTTAATTTCAAGCCCCACATGCCATTTTTTTATGAGATACGTGCCTTCTCTCACTGTTGTTCTGTGTTTAGGTCATGTATGGTGGAGGAATCGGGAACACTGGAGTCACAGCTGGAAGCTACTAAAGTAAGTGATGTGCACCTGTGGCTAAAACAGCATTTCCAACTGGCTTGGGAACACAGGGTGGGAAGGGAAATGCGTGTAACTATATGGAAAAATCTTAATTGATTTTAGACATTTGGAATACTGAAGAGACCTCTGCGATTATCTATTTACATATCTGATGTCTACTTACATCGCAGGTCATTAAACAACACTGATGTGGTTTTCCTTTTTCTTTCCTTTTTCCTAAAGGAGGTGGGGTAGGGTAGAGAGGATACAGTATTTTCAGCACATTTCCTAATAAGTGGTTTTTTAGTCTCCAGAACTGGTTTGCAAGCCCTGGTTTGCAATAGTGAGCATGAAGATGAACATTGCTCTGAATCTTATTGTACAAATCCCAGTATATGTACATGAAGTCCTAGGAGAAAAACAAGAGTATAACCCTTCCTTCCCTGCCAGCCTCTGTTCTAACTTTTTAAGGTAGTTTTTCTTTTGGTGCTCCATGATTTCTCTCCTCTTTGCTCCCTTCTCACAGCGCAAGCACCAAGAGATCCGAGCTATGAGGAGCCAGCTGAAGAAGATTGAGGACCTTGGAGCAGCCATGGAAGAGGCACTTATCTTGGACAACAAATACACAGAACACAGCACTGTGGGGCTGGCACAGCAGTGGGACCAGCTGGATCAGCTGGGGATGAGGATGCAACACAACCTGGAACAGCAGATCCAAGCCCGGTACTGCCTGGCCCACGTGTGGTTTGAAGTGTCTGACTGGGGGTGGGGGAAAAGACAGGAGCTGCAGCTGCCCGTGCCTGCAGCCAGCCTTGCATGGTCTGTGCTAAGGAGCCTCCTGTGCTCAGACCAGTGGATGCAGTGAGCTTGTACATCCCCACCACCTCCCAGTTCCCTTCAGAGGGATGAAGTGGGCAGTGTTGGAATAGCTCCTGTTGGCCGTGAGCAACGGTGGGATCTTAGTGGAACAGTTTTATTCTGTGGAATAAATCTGTACAAGTGTTCCCACACTGAATGGTTGTTTGCTCCTTTGTCCTCACCATGTGGTGCAGCCACTGGACTCGGAGTACCTCGGCTCAGGAGCTGTTAATCAGCTTTGCTGCTTCCTTTTCAGGAACACCACTGGAGTCACCGAGGAGGCCCTGAAGGAGTTCAGCATGATGTTCAAGTGAGTCGCAGGGAACACATGGCAGAGGAAGGCTTGGGAGATATTCCTGGCACATGGATGGCTCCTGTTTGCAGGATCCATTTGTGGCTCTATTGTTGTCTGCCCCACTTTGTGCTCAGCTGCTCCATTCTCTGCCAGAGGGCAACAGCCTCCAGCCCCTGCTGCTGGCAGTGCCAATGCATTCCAGCTGGGGTTTTTTTTGTGGGGGAGGGGTGATTTTTAAGCAAAGTTAAGAATTTGTGCATATTTTTCATGTATGCTAGATAGAATTATTTATTGATACAAACTCATTTGTCCAGAATAGGGGCTGGTTAAACTTGATCTAGTTTTCAGCCCACTTTACAGCTCTCAGGACTTGATAACTGACACATGTGGGTTCTGGTTTTATGTTTTTAGGCACTTTGACAAGGACAAATCTGGACGACTTAATCACCAGGAGTTTAAGTCTTGCTTGCGCTCTCTTGGCTACGATCTGCCCATGGTTGAGGAAGGAGAGCCAGACCCTGAGTTTGAATCTATTCTTGACACTGTAGATCCCAACAGGTACGTGGGTTGGACCTTTCTGTACTGCAGAATACACAGAGGTATTGGCTGGGGAGTTGGCTGGAAGGTCTTTCACAGGCTGAGAGCTGTGGTTGTTTTTACAATGACTCCTGTGAAAGCCTTTAGGAAGGCAAGACTGACGTTTGTAAAGAAGACATTCACTTTCAGAGAATGATCTGGTGTTGAGTCTCCTGCATTAAGACTTCCACTCCTTCCAGAACAGTTCCAGCCCCTCTCTGGAGGGCCTGGCAGAGCTGTGCTCTGGGTGCTCACGCTGTGTTTTGCTGGCAGGGATGGACACGTCTCACTGCAGGAGTACATGGCCTTCATGATTAGCCGGGAAACGGAGAACGTGAAATCCAGCGAGGAGATCGAGAGCGCCTTCCGTGCCCTCAGCTCCGAGGGGAAGCCCTACGTGACCAAGGAGGAGCTCTACCAGGTAAGTGCTGGTTGTTGACCCCCAGGGAGGAACACACAAGACTTTTGTTCATAGATGAAGCCCAGCACTAATGGCTTTGAGGCTCATGTCACTGGGGCTGAGTCAGTTCTGACCCTGCCAGGAGATCCCCTGTGGCAAACACAGAAATTGCTGTGACAGCCTTACTCAGTTGCTTTCTTGGCTCTGTAGAGGACGAGGAAAAGCTTTATGTACCAAAGAACTGATCAGGTTCAGTAAAACAAGAGCTACTCAAAGGCTTGGAAGGGAGTGCACTGTCCTCAGATCTTGGAGCTTCCCTTCCATCATGTGGGAAACTAGAGAGGGATGTTTCTCCAGACAACAGTTCAAAGGAAAAGCTTGAGCCTAAGCTTAGACAGTAGGAACATCTCCTCCCTCTCACTGCCCTGCCAATACAGCAAGTTTTTCCTGTCTGAACACCACCAGCTGGCAGGAAAATAAAGAGTTTGCAGAGCTTCCTTGTGCCAGTTACCTGTTCTGTCTTCTATTCAGTGGGAAGACTCTGGTCAGGTCTTCCAACCCTTAACCAAATAGTGCCAACAGCCAGAGCATTTCCATGCTGGGCGTAGTTGTGCTGCTCTGGTTTCTGCCCCGGGGAATGGGAGGGCTGCCTGTCAATGCCCCTTGGCAGCCCCAGAGCCCTCTCATCCCCATGCTGTCTCTCTTTCAGAACCTGACCCGGGAACAGGCCGATTATTGCATCTCTCACATGAAACCCTACATGGATGGCAAGGGCAGGGAACTGCCTTCTGCCTATGACTACATAGAATTTACACGTTCACTCTTTGTGAATTGATCTGAAACACTAGTACCAAAAGATGCAAAGGACATGCTCACGTTTGCTGACTGTAGCTCTGCATGTGTCTCTCTCTTTGTGCTCTACAATAATCAATGTTACTTTATGATGTAACCTTAAAGTGCTTAGCTTAAAACTCTTAGGGAAAAGAAACATGTTGCAGTGTGCTTCAATAAAAGTTACTGGTCGAACCACATCATCTTGTGTTTAATGGCTAAATGCAAATTTAACTGTTACATGGAGGCAACTCCAGCTGTTGGTTACCTGTGTTTTCCAGGCCAACGCTGGAACAGGTGAGTGGGGAACTGTTCTGGAGTCAGGGCAGATAAAAGCTTCACACAGCTGTTGTGCTGCTGCCTTAGTCCATGATCTCACTTGCCAGCTGCTCCAGGTGACTCATTTCCTTTGGTCCCTGCTCGGTGAAGTCAGAGCTCAGCTGCCAGATTTTGACTGTCCCAGCAGCATCCCCTGCTGCCAGGAGCCGCGTGTGCTTGGTGTTAAATTCCAAACAATACACGGGGCAGTCACTCGTGGACTGCTTCAGGGACACAGTGGGCTTCTGCATGCTCCTGGCCAGGTCAAACAGGTGCACCTCTCCTGCAGACACAGACATTCATTGCAGCTTCATGGCAACAGACATCGTATCTAACAGCAGGTGAGTATCTGCTTAGTCTGGGACTGAGTTATTTTTAACCTGTTTCCCCTGCTGATGGGTGTCTAGGCTGTGACAGACAGCTGACATCACTGCAGGCAGCACAGATTTGTTCTGCTGTCAGAAACCTGAAACCAGCTTGCCAAATTCTGTGAAATCTCCATTCTTTAACTCAAAAATGTTTGGGCAATTTTCTAAGGAAAAAGTTCTCATTTTAAACCATTAGTTCTGGAAGTAGATGTCAAAAACAAGCTGGAAATAGATTTAGCCACAGTGATCTTGCTGTGCTGTATTCCTGTGAATGACCGTGGTAACAGATTTAAAGGTACCATCAGAAGTGAGACATAACTGGGCTGGGTCGCCTTGGTAAAGTTAGAAATTACTCCTTTGTACTAATTACACAGTGCAGACAACGGCCACTGCACTGTGATTGTGGGATCTGCTAATCAGTACAATGGACTTGACTAATTAATACCCAGCACACTCTTAATTTTATGCTCAAGAGGAGGCACCTGCAGTTACTTGCCTTCCCCAGATGCAGCTGCAAAAACCAGTGGTCGAACTGGAGACCAGCATACACAGAACAGGTATTTCTTTGATAACTGCAGAGCAAAGAGGGGCTGTGTCTGCAACATGGAGTGGAGGTGAACTTGTCCATCAGTCCCACAGCTCAGAAAGAGGTTCCTGGGGAAGGGAGAAAGCAAGAAACAACACTTCTTGTTTTATTGCTAACGATGAAGAACAAAAATCAGTCAAGGAGCATGACCTTGGACAATATTCCTGCTTTGTAAAGGTCTGTGTTTCCTAAGGCAGCAAGTGCCAGGCTGTGCTGTGGGCTGTAGAGATGCAGCTTTGTTACTGCCCTCAATTAAGCTTAATGAGGGCTTGTATTGACCACTGATGGGTTGTGGCCCAGGGCTGCCTGAGAACTGCTGATCTAGAGCTGAGCATTGTTCAGCTGGGCTTGTCTCATGCAAATTAAATGCAAACCTGGGCTGTCAGCATGTTTCACAGAAACGGGGCTTGGGGCCTCCATGGATGGTGGGTGAATTGCTGGCAGAGATGGGAGCTTCTCATTTGAGTTCTGGCAGCTACTGGTGAGTTTTCTGATGTCAGAAAAATCTTTAGTAAGATACTTAGTGATCTGCCCAACTGAAGGACTTTTCCATCTCCTTGCCTTTAAACTGAGTTGTAACAAATTGGATGATCTAAGGAAGGTGCTGATGTTGCTTATGTGCCCACATGCAGCACACTCCAGTAGGCAGCTTCACCAGAGCCAGTGGATGTTTTTTCTCCTACAACGGGAAGTTCCCAATGCCAGGTGACCCTTTTTTGGAACTTGTACACTCCCCCAGGGGCTATCTGAAAACTCTGTGTTTAGAGCCTGGCAACGATAGTGTCCCACACGCAGCACTTGCCTGTGGAAAGGCGAGCAGCTCACGGAGTACACGGGCCCAGCGTGAGGGGAGAAGGCGAACTCGGCCGGTGCCCTGAGGGGAACGGAGCCGCCCGGGAGAGCCGCAGTCCGGGCTGCGGTGGAGCAGCGCAGGGAATACCCGCCTTCCACACCCACAACAAACACACCCGGATCGAAGTGGGAGAAGGACAGCGAGGTCACCCCCACGGCTGCCTCTCCCCAGGCCATCTGGGGAAAGAGAGACAGAGCCGGTGTCAGCTGGGGCTCCAGAGAGAGGCACACGTGGCAGAGCCTGCCGGGGACCCAGCGGGCTGTTCACGGCACAGCTGGTGACAGCTCCGTGTTTCTAGCACTGCCCAGACTTTAATCTCTGAATCCCTCCTACAAAGGGGTTCGCATGAATTAACATTACAAGCAAGTGCTCCATCCCTGAAACTTCTCTTAAGAGCATGGCAAAACCTCAGCTGCTGCCGCTCTTCCAAGAATGATTTCCATATGCCAAAGGAGCAGTGGATCAAGGGTTAGTGTGTTCAGAAGGGGCTTTTCCTGGCCCTTCTTGGAGCAGGGCAGGCTCTGACACTTGGGCTCCAGGGTTCAGAGTGTTTTTGTGGAAAGAGCACTCTTTGAGCTGCTGAACTCACCTTCTTCAGCCGAGTGCTGCGAGGGATCTGCTGAGCCACGATGGCAAATCCTTCAGCCAAGGCCAGCCGCCCATCCCGCTCCTCCCTCCACACGAGGATCTTACCATCTGTCGCCACACTCAACAGCCGGGAGTGGTTTCTGTGCTTGGTGTCAGGTAACCAGTTAACCTGTTCCAAATGCCATGAGCTCAGGACAACGGGGACTGTCACAACTGCCCAGCCCGTGCAGCCTGCGGTGACTGGATCTACCCGGACCCAGGAGCAGAGCCAGGCACATCCAAACCAGCTTCTGCTGGGAGCTGGCACAGACACAGATGCAAGGAGAGAAATGCATCCAGGTGTTTAGGGCTGAATCTCCGTTGCAGTTTCTATGGTTCACCTGCCCTCAGTTTTGGGATGGGCATTTATGGCACTTTCACCCAGCTCCAAACAACAGCATTTTCCTGACTATCAGATGAGAAAAATACACAGAATGTCCAGAGTCACAAGGCCCCAGAAGGGCAAAATCCTTAGGAAGGCAGACTGCATGACATGCTTGTAAATCCCCTTAAAGCATGTGGCTTTAAGCTTCCAAGCATCAGTGACAATTTGTCATTTGTGTTTTTAAACCACTCCAAGTACCATTGGCTGCATCTCCCTTAATCAACTATTACAGTTTGGGAATGGGTCTGCTCTTCATTTCTCCTGGACTGTGAGAAGGTTTTTTTTTTACAGGCTATTTGTCTGTTCAGGAGCTAGATTTGGGGGAAAATGGCCAACCAAAAAAGAATATAACTGCTGAAATGTCTGTGAACTGCCTGGCTGTGGATGGGAACCAAAGGGATGACACAGAGCAGTGGCAACTCTCACTTGCCCCAGCCCTGTCTGCTGTCAATGTTCTCTGTTACCTGATAGACTGGGTCAGTGTGGGTGTCATCTGTCATCCCTGTCCTCCAGATCACAGGGTCTTCTGTCCTGCTGGTGTCCCACACCACCAACTCCCCACTGAACAGGCCACCTGAAAGGACAAACATAAAACATCTAAGGCCTGACAGCTCAGAACTAGTGCACAAATGGAGCAATGGTGGAAACAGACCCACCAGCTTCAAAGGGTGGGCAGCTCTGTGCAGGGCACAGCCAGTTCTGGTGTAAGAGAATATTGCCCTGCTGAAATAAGTATATTACTCCCTGACAGCCAGGGCTGCATTTCCTTCTGTCACCTCTCTCTGAGAAGATGATAAAAAGGCAGATGTCACTGAAGAGGCAGCAAGTCCCAGTTCAGAGGCAACAGTGCACTCTATGTTGGTGGGTGTTAGCTCCTCAGTTTGAGGAGCTGCAA
This sequence comes from Daphoenositta chrysoptera, assembly GCA_013397915.1. Lineage (NCBI taxonomy): Eukaryota > Metazoa > Chordata > Aves > Passeriformes > Daphoenositta > Daphoenositta chrysoptera. Next base: position 194,758 of record VZRO01006863.1, on the reverse strand, counting down.
CACTGTTCCTTTTGCAGGAAATCTGAGGCTGGACTCAGAGAGAGAAACCGAAGGATCCAGGTTGCAGGAAAAAAGGGTGTGTTTCAAGCATGGTCTGAGGTAAGAACAACCCACCAGCTATCAGTGATGGCTGGGAGGGATGGAAAGCCAGGCACATGACAGAACTAGGAACATCCACCACCAGGTCAGGGTGCTGTGGATTCAACCCTCTTCTGTCCAGATTCCAGGTACAAACATAGGATTTTTCTGTGCTCCAGTCCCCATCGTCCAACCTGAAAAACAAAAAGCTACATCTTGCTTTGTGTGTTCCAGAGGACCCCAATCCAGAAGAGCTCTGGGATACCCCACTGGTCACCTCAATGTGCTGCTTTGGGTCCCTTCATGAAGGAATCATGGAACCATGGAGGGGATGGAACTTCTCTGTGGGCTGGTTTATACAGGATCTGCCAGGGCACATGTCTGTGCTTACAACAAAGTGCCAGCCAGTAAATTTCAGGTACAATTTCCCTATTCCAAGACCTACTCACCATTCAAATAATGGGAACAATCAAAAGGGTGCATATGGAAAGTTCATGGAAGGAATTCTGTTGAGGGTACCCACAGACACAGAAACCACATCCTCATCTGCAAACTGTTGTAGACTGGGAGAGCAGAAGGAGCAACTGACATACAGGTTTGCCCTGTTTTACTCTTTTCTACACATTCCCTCATGGATACCCTTTTGGCTGGGGCTTTTAATCTAAGGAAAGGGGACCATTAAAAAAAATAATAAGGACAGCAATAGGGCCAAGAAAGAGGGGGCTGCTACAGATATTAATGGATTAGATAAATGATTTGTGCAACCCTTATTTCAGAAATCCTTAAACATGTGTTGTTACATGTCCATGGCACCTGGCACATGTGTGAACAGGTGCCAAGTTCATCCAGGGTGCTCAGAGACCACATTAAACATCATGATCTCAGTGAAGATAAAGCACATTCTCCCAAACCTCACCTACAGATATTTGCAAATGCATCTGCTCTTCACATTTTTCAAACAGAATCTACCTAGAAACAAATCAGTAAGATCATATATCCGTTTTCAGGGTGGGGGGAAGGTAGAAGAAATAAAAGATATAATTCAGGACTTGCCTGAGATTTTGTGACTTTGAAGATTAATTATTTAACTTGCATAAGGGGTCTGTAGATACAGATATAGAAGGATATAGATATATATGTCAGTTTATTACTGCAGAGAAAGCAAACATATCTAGACCTCAGGTCAGCCTGAGACATCACATCAGCCTCAAGTGCCCTCCCAAATCCATCCGGATACTCACCGGCCATAGGAACATGCAATGACAGATCCCGTGGCATTCCATGAAACACTGGTGACCTGCAGGTTTTGATCCTGAGCCTCTGGGTATGACAACGTATGCAAACACAACACCTGGAAGAGATCAAATCCAAGCACTGAAGCAACAATTTCTGAACAGTGAGAAATGAGATTTGTGCCCACCCCTGATGTAATTGTGTGATTACAGTGTGGGCTTTCCTCAGTCCATGTGAAATTCATGTGAAAATTCATGTGAAAAGGTCGAAAGGTTGAATTCCTGTTGGGAAACAAACCCACAACACAACTGTCACTCAAACACAACCTCTCAGACAGTGCACAGCCTAAGAATTTACAGCAGACACCAGGTGTGAGTCTGGCACTCGCTGAGCTCCACCAGTAACAGTTTGAAAACGCCAGTCCCAACATGTACTGTCTCATATAAATTGCTTCCATTCCTGAGCACCATGCACTAAACAAACATAATCTAAGCAGGAAGAGCTGCCAACTCACTGACTGCAACTATTCCTAGATCCCTGCTAGGCTGGAGTGCTCTGAAGGGGCTGAAGAAAAGCCTACACCAGCTGCGGGCTTCCTCCTCTCACTGCTGCTTCAGCTCAGTCACCAGCAGGAAGAAGAGTTTTATCAAAAAAGGAGAAAGCTGCAAAAAAAAACCCCAAGGCAACTCAACTGGTAATGTTTAATTATTAAAACCTGGCAAGAATAATCACAGCAGTAAGGCCTAGAACTAACAACTTAGAGTAGAGTAACTGCAACCAACTCTGCTTGGACAATTACCTGAATTCCGTCACTTACTGTTTCATCCTGATCTGTCCAGTTCACTTCAAAGCCATCAAAAGCATGACTTTTCCAGTTTTTATTTAGCTCTTTGATAACAGCATCCTCCACTCTCTGAAGGAATGACAGAAGCCCAGTGTAATCTACTTCGACTTCTTGCTGTAAGTCTTGGACAGCATCTTTGCTCTGTTCTGTCTGCACCGCAGCATCTTGGGCTGTATAAGACTGTGCTGCAGCTTCTGCTGTTGAAATTTTCCCAGTCTGGCAAGTTTTCTAGTAAAAGAAGACAGGCAGTATATAATCCGAGCAGAAAAACAAGTGTTGCACAAAGCATTCAAAGCACCTTCCCCGTAGTGCCGTTTCACTGAGACATTCACAGCTCTGGTTCATGGTTAAACACCGGGTACCTTCGCACCTGCCCAGGTGTTGGTGATGCGATTGTGACTTTCCCATGATCTGATCTGAGGCAGAGATGCCCGAAAGCCAGTCAGATTCAGGCAGTGCTCTACAGCATGGAATGGGAAGGACGGGAAAAGGCAAGAAAGCAGCGAGCTCCAGAGTAAGGAGCGAGCAGCGCACACGGTGACAGCGCAGCATTATCCGTTCTCAAACTGCGGGGCGGCAGCCGCACGGGCTGTTCTTTGCCAATTCGCACACAGGGGCTAAATCAGCCAAACGCTGACGGGACAGAGGCGGCGGGCAGACACCGGCCCCGCTGCCCCGGCCCCTGCACGGAGCCAACAACTCCCTGAGCGGGAGGGCTCGGTCCCGGGCCGAGCTGGAGCCGCGGGACCTGCGGGGGGCCACGGACGAACACGGAGGGGACAAGTCGGGGCACGATCGCAGAAGGTCCGGGGAAGGCGCAGCCCTGACAGCCGCCCCCGGCCCGGCCCGGTGGTTCAAGAGCGCGGAGCGGGGCCCCCGGGGGTCTCTCACCGCCTCGCAGCGCGCGCTCCGGGCGCTCCTCCACAGCGACTGCACGGCGGCACCGGGCTCCGTCCTGTCCGCGAACATGCCGGGACCGGAGAGGGCCGTGGGGGGATCGGGGGTCACTCCCGGCGGTCGCGGCCCGTCGCGCTCCCACCGCCCGCGCCTCCGGTTCCCATGGAAACCGGCCCTGCACGATGGCGTCACGCGAGCGACGGGCCCGCCGGGCCGCGGGCGGCACCTGAGCTGGGCGGGGCCATGCCGGGGAAGGGCGCGGAGGGCTCTGCTGGGCGGTCGGCGGCTCCAGAGGGGTGCGGGCTATCCCGGCGCCTTTGTTAGAGCCGTGGGTCCGGCGGAGGCTTCCTCTTCCCCTTCGGTCGCTCCCGCCGTGGCTGCGCTGGGGCCCGGCTGGTCCCCGGCACGCGCGGCAGCACCGCGGAGGGCGCGGGCTGCCAGGAGTTAAGATGGCGGCGGGGAGGGGGGGCTGGGCCGCCTTGTGAGGGAAGCTCGAGTTGGCTTTCACCGTGTGTCTGCCCGGGGCCCGGCTCAGTGCGCGCTTAGCGCCCCGGTGTGCTCTGGCTCGTTGCTTTGCTCTCCACCGTCGTTGGTTTTGATGGGGGAATCCCGGTAATTGGTGCCGAGGGTGAATTCCCGTGTGACCGAGCCGGCTGCACGCCCGCGGGGCCGCTCTCCGGGGCTCACCCTGGTCCCGGTAGCAGCCCCTGTACCTGGATAACCCGTGCTGGTCCCGTCCGCAGGGACAGTGACTGCTGTTGCAGCTTCTTTAAGTGATTATTCCGAACAGGTATGACTCTGCTTGGAGATTTTTTTAAACTAACTCATTGGAACAACTTGATGATGAATGCACAGGCTAAATTTAGTGCTGGCATAAGCAGGCACAGATGCACCAACTTAAGTGGAGTTATTCCGGCTGTTGCTGGGAAGGAGTCTGGCCTGTGTGTAGGAATCAAGGTTGCAGGATACAGAGTAGGAGCTCAGCAGAACGGTCGTAGTGCTTTCACCTCCCGAGCTCATGTGAGTCCATTTATATCAGAGCTGAGTGCAGTGGTGCTTCTGAGGAATTTAAAATACTACACAATTAATAATAAAGTAAGAGTCCCTAAAACGCCAGGTAAAGAACTCTTATAGCCGTTTTATAGACAGTGAAACTGGAACAGAAGGATGTTCAGTAGCACCTCCTTCAAAAGCAAAAAGTTTCAATGGAACTGAATCCTCCAGAATTTCAAATCCTGGCTGGGTATTTGCTGTGATTCTTCTCCTGGCTGGTGTGGACCATCATGATACCCCATAGAAGAGCCAAGAACATAAAAGCATAAACACTCAAGAGCTGGACTGATGGCCCTTTTAGCCCTGTCATCTCTCTCTGATTAGCACAGCAGTTAATCTGAATTTCCAAAGTTCAAGTTTGGCATCTCCAGCAGCAGCTGGCTCATGTGGAAGTACAAGCAATGGCAGTCCGAGACTGTCCGGATGTAACTCTGAGGACTTTCCCAGGCTGCTTCTCCTGCAGACAGGCTCCTCACTTTGGGTCACTGCATGGGGCGGTTTTCCACGTGTTGAAAAACTGATACTAAATATTTGAACCCAATAGCAGAGTGGTTTTCTTAAGAGGGTCTTCATATTTAAGATTTATCCTCTATAAATAGATCATCTTCAGTCATCATTAAATTATCTTTAATTGGTATGATTAGAACTGCCAAGGCATATTACTCTTTAGTAAAGGAGTAAATATTATGAGTGTGAATTAATATACAGGCTGCATCATCATGAAAATGCTAAGTACAAACTGCAATTTAAAAATTTTAAATAACTTGTCGGGGGAACTTAAAGAGGAAAGTTTGGGGTTTTTTGATGGCAAAGAGATAAGAAAACTGGAATTTAAGTATGTGAAACAGACCAAAATAAATCCTTTTTTTTAGTGAGTAGTATGCAAAGTTACTGCAAATGTAGAACACGTTCCCGGTATCGTGGTGCATGTCTGGGCTTTTTCTTCCCTGAGGATGAGAAAGGAGCAAACAGCTCCAGACAAGGACTGTTCTAAGTAAGTGCACTTTGATCCTTTATTCCAGTTTCTCTGATTTGCTGGGGTTTCAATATATCAAAGGTCTTTCAAGAAATGTTACGTTGCTTTTTTTTTCTCGCCTGGCAGTATCAGATATATGGATGTTTTTGTCTTCACATCATAACACATTAGAAATAAGGCAAAAATCGGGGATAAGTGGGGGAGGGCTGTTACTTGCCTGAGGCTACGCAGTCTCTCTAAAGTGGCTGCTTTTACAGTGCTGATCTGTGCTTTTTCCTCTCTGTTTCATGAGACAAAGTGTAGGAAGTTTTAACTTTCACATAAGGGAGCAAATCAGCATCAGAAAACAAGGGAGGGTTGAGGTAAAGAGAAAACAAAAACAAAAGTGAGGGGGAAAGCATCAGAAAAAAGGCTGAGCCGTCACAAGAAGCTGCACGCTAGCGTGTGATCGCTGTGACCTGAGCAAAAGAAATACTCTGAGCTGCATCGCAGTAAAAATTCCCCCACTAGTGGGTGCAGTCGCTGCCCTCGATTTGCGATAAATGCAACTATTCAGTTCTGTTGAGGCTCCAGACGGACGAAACAACAGATTGTACCCGAAAATGGAGAGACGTAACTGAGCCTTCTCCTTTTACACCTTCCTCTCCATTCCTTCCACCCCAAACAGATGCACGTGAAGGTGAATAAAACAACATGCACAGATCAATCCGGCCATGAGGAGTTCCTGGACTTAGTCTGGCAGGGAAGTGGCTTGACAGGGGATTGCAGGCATTGCCTTTGGCGATTGACGACTCTGTATTCTGGTTTATTTAAAGCAAACCACCGCCAACCAACAAAACTCTTTAACCAACAGCAAGGGTTTTTTTCAAAGAATTGTCACTCCAGAACCTACTTGTTTCTCCAGCTTCTATAACCAGCAAGACCAAATTTTGTTCCCTTCATACCTGTGCACTGCTGAACAGCCCAAGGTGACAGATGTGGTCTGGCTGAGGTCTGGGTACTGAACTATTGCCTTTGCATTAACCAAAGGATGTAATCTGGACTTTGAACTGGCTTTATGCTGACATTTTGTGCTTATTATTTGGGTGTGGACAATATCTGATCAGTTACTCCCATGTTTCTTTTTTGTTAGAAATTAATGAATTTAAAATTCACCAAACCTTGAGGGAAGTGAGGTCCCCACAGTCAGTATTGAACCTACGTCCATGTACCCCACCAGGTGCTCAGTAGCTTGATGAGGGTTCAGGTCCTCATGTGGACTCTGTGTGTTACCTCAAGCTGTGTGAATCCCCCAGCTATTTTTTTTCCAGTGCCATCTGCAACAGGCCCATGTATTTTCTCTAATTTGTTACCTCCTTTTCCCTGTTCCCCCTCCCAAACGTCCCTGCAAATGCCGTGTCCTTTTTGCTTTGAAAACCTATTTTTCCATCTCGGCATAAAACATCAGCTCACTTCTGAAGTCCTGTTACACCAAAAGACATGATACATTTTCAAAAGAATCCATCTCTATTAAAATCATGATCTACTGAGCTTTGCAGAACTAGTCGGGGTTTCCTTATAAATATGGGCGTGGTTTCTTGCCCCGTACAGGTATTGTTTATCCCCTATTCATTCCTTCATGATTAATAATAAGACAAGGATTTTAGTCGAGTGTAAGCAGACCAGGAAGGAGCAGGGGGGAAGCTCTGTGGCAGGTGGCAGCAAGTTACAGCCACAGGGGCACAAAGGCACTGCTGGCAGGGTTGGAATGGCAAGCAGAGCTGGCACGGGGCCGAGTGCCATGGATTGTCCAAAGAGGCATCTGTGAAAGGCTCAGGATCCTGAATCCTGGCTGCCACGGTGCTCTGAACTTGGTGGCAGCTGGGAGTCTCTGCCTTGGGCAGGGGGTTGCTGCTGTCAACAAGGTGATTGGCAGTGTCTCTCTTCTTTTGCCTCCAGTTCCTGCTGAGTTCGTAGCAGCACGTCCAGCATCTCATCTCAGAAATAAAGGTACAATCTGCTGTGCCACTCCTCAAAGGTACCTGACCCTTTGCAGTGCTGACAGCATGAAAGAAAACAGAGATCCCTTAAATTAATCCCATATTCAGTAACCATGCACGACTAAAAATTAGTTATCTGTTCTGTACATCACTTCATCAACTCTTACTGTGTCTGTAGTATCTCAGTTGGAATTTTAACTGCTATGCCTAAAGCCAGTGGCTATCTCAGAAAGCAATGAGGACAGATGTTAATCTTCCAAACAGAACTGGCTCTCCTTTGTAAAAGTGTGGTTTCAAAAAAAGGACATTCAGAAATGTGTCGTTACATTCCACTTTGTACCATCAGATTTGTGCTTGTATAAAGCAAGCAAGCAGAATTTGCATAGAAGTTCTGGGTTGCTCTTCAGAAATCTATGTATTTAATTTCAAGCATGCCACTTTCATTTCTTAGACATTATTTCTATGAGCACTGAATGTTCAATAAATACATCTTAGTTTTACTGGGGTATGGATATGTAATTTAAGAGTGGAGAACAAAATAATGTTCCTACCTTATTAGCTAATGCAGCAGGAAAAACAGATTTGCAAGGACTCCTTTTACTGATATAAATTTTACCTCCATTTAGAGAGTTTACGTATTGCCAGGTTAGTTAGACCAGCAAAAGCACTTACTGTGAAAGACACTTCTTAAATGGCAAATAAAAATATCTAATTTGATTTTTTTTTAATCCCAAGTATAATAGGGATTACAAAGAATCCTGGACAGTATTGTACAAGCACACAGAGATAACTTCACAAAATTATGCACTGCAGAAAGATTATCACCTTCTCAAAAGCACATGGAAGATGAAGGGAAGCAGAGTATCTTGTATAGATAAATTGGATATGTCAGTGTGAGTGTTTTAACTTCTCGCAGAAAATGCCAAGTGATTTGTAATGATCACTTTCTTTTTATCGCCTCCCTTTATCTTGTAACACAGTGACAGTCTGGTAGTGAGAAATAACAGAACGAACCACCCATACAGCCCGTTCCTGTACCTTCTTTCTTCAGTATATATGTAGGGCTCCCAACACAAGTACTGATCCCAGTCCAACTCGAAAAAGAAAAAAAAAGAGGGAAAACATGACAAAACAGGGCTTAAGCAGCATGAATGTGGCTCTCTCTGGAGAAATGTAAAAGACAATTGCACCACTTACATGCTGGCTTTGGAACTCCATGTAGCCTAAGCCTATTGAAATATATATTTGTGAGCGGGAGTGGAGGGGAAGGAGGATGCTCTGGAATGAGGCCTGGAGCTGGAATGCTGTCGTAAAGGCAGCAGTAGGAGGGAGAGCTATAAACTGGCTGCAATCCTCACATTTAAAAAAAGGTCCGGAAACATTTTAATGCCAAATTATGTGACACCTTTCATGCCTGTTTTTTCTTTTGTCCTTAGTTTTCCATTTAATTGACTGAAACTTTTCCTATTTATGCCACCAACTGTGTAAGCTGGGCTGACTAAAGGCGTTTTTATTTTTCTCTACTCTAGCCTGACAAACTTCTTATGCAACAGCTTACACCTTTAATAACACCAATAAAACTGCATCAGAACTTAAAAAAAACCCCAGATTTCTTAGCATCAAGGCCTGAGAGAACTTGCTGCATTGCTGGGATGTGACAGGAGGCAATTTATAAGGAATTAACTCTGACAGTCACTTTATACAGCTGATTTTCAAAGATCTAGGCACTAAAGATGTGTTAATGAGGGTACTGAGGCTTCATAATTAATTATATTACCATCTCTTTGTTACTCTCTACAACAGTAGTGCCTGGTTGACATTTCAATAGGAGTCTGGTGGTGTTCTTTGTGATTATTATCCAGGAGTACAGTTATACCTTAGCTCCCAGAGAGAAACGTTGCATGTAAATGCCGCTGTGAATTGCAGGGGCCTTTGGAGCTCAGTAAAAGCCCTTGAAGGAGACCCCGCTGGAAACTGAATGGATGTCAGTAAAATTTCTCTAGTCTGGAGTCTCTCTTCAGAGATGGACTCTCCTCCCCCTTCCCTTTCCCTCCCCCCTTCCTTCCACTGAGCTGGTCCTTCTCACAAGGCTTAAGAACAGCAACATCCAGCCCTTGCTGAATGTTGAGTTCCAGACCCCTAAAGGAAGGAATACTGACCTGAACAAAGCAGTGAATAAAGTAACCTGAAAACAGGGAATATTTTCACAGGCTTGAATTTTCAGTGCAATAAAACCAGAGCTGCCAGAAGGAGTCCCAGAAGTGGTGAGTCAGATAATAGATGTACAGCTGTGGTGGGAGGGAAATGGTCTCTACTTTGTTTTATACCACCCCACCCCCCCTTTACAAAGGCAGATGAAATGATTTTCCAGTCATACCACTGCAAAACCAAACATGGAGTCTAAAGGTTATTTCCTTTGTGTGTTTCTGAGAGACATTAGTTTTGACTCCAAAGGGGAAAGGAAGATATTTTGTCAATGACCTCAAATTGTCCTCTGAAAGTTTTTACAGTATCACCTGAGGTGGCAAAGCTGCTCTTTTGTTTACTGATATATTCCATTTGTTTGTGTTAATTTTTAAAAAACTTACAAACACAAATTTCTTTTTGGAAAACTAATTGCAATTGTTTTTTTCACACCAGTTGCACTTAGAACCTTGTCGTGGTTGGGCTCAGTTAAGGGCACAGTTTGACAAACACCTCTGCTAAGTGAAACTTGTGCTATGTGTTCCTCATTCTTTCATTCCTGCCTTATGGGTCTGTCTTGTAACAGCACCAGGGAACTAGAGTACTAGTCTGAGTGTAAAAAAAAAGGGGTTGTGGGGACTATTTCTAATTGAAATCAGATTCAGATTCAATTTAACATGGGGCTACACATACACACACAAAAAGAAAAAAGTCACTGGCACATTGCAGGAACAGAGGAACAGTGTAAAGGGGAAGACGGGATGAATGCGTGGTGGGGAATTCATAAGTAGGAACTTTTACCAAAAAAAATAGTTTGTCAAACTATGTCCTGAAAGACTTTACATTCTTCCAAGCCAGAGCCACTCTTTGCTGTGTGTGCAGGTAGAATCTCGTACACCAGGATTACAGTTGCAGGACTCTCAAAGCTATTGTAATACCAAAAAATTATAACTGTTCCTACACACTGACACAATTAACCGAATTCCACTCACAGATCATTGTTGGCAACTCGTGCAGCATTTTATGTAGCTGAAGTTGGAGACCAGTTCTATTCCTGAGTTCCATCTCTGGCTCTAACGAGCAATAACTGAGTAACTGGCATTCAGTTCACCTACCAGTAAAAGAATTACTTTCCTCACAGAGCTTTTTACATTTAACCAGATTTTTAAAATGAGCTTTGACATTCTCAGATGAAAAGAATAATGTGCACAATGTATTATTATAGCAAAACCTGTATATGACAGATTCCTACATGTTTTCCTGTCTTTTGTCTCACCTTTCCTGTCACCATACTCCTACACGGAACTCAATACACACCGTAAATGTTTGAGTAATGCCGACTTCAAACTAATGAATTGTAATTAATGTACTCGTTCTTTGCTGAGCAATGTTGTGTGTGTTTATTTTTATCTGATACTTTTTGGATAGAGACAGAGGTTACTTCCCCTGAGAGTTCAAATATCAATAGTGCTCTACATAACAAGGGAAGTTTTTAATCATTCCCACAAAAACCGCTGCCACTTGGTAACAAGACAATGGATGAAATACACAGAGTGTAAAATTTTTGCCTCTAGTGCTATTCCTAAGGGACCAAGTCTAGAAGTGATATTCAACTTTGCCTAGGACTCAGCAAGAGTTTTCCAGCTGTAGGACTGAGGAGATGATAAATAAGATTTTTAAGAATTGGCCAGAGTTAAAATCCTGGAAAGCAAACATTTATAAATTGACTCTGTAGAAATGTAGTCTCCCTTTTAATTTCCCTATGAGTGGAGAAGATGGAGAGGATTTTCTGTGTATCTCATTGCAGAAGCACAAAGTATGGTTCTATCTAGTCCTCACCATGTCTGAAAAGCTTATGCCTCATGTTCAGAAGTGTCTAAGGTTTCATTGACTTTCAATTTAATATTTTAAGGAGTATTTTGACTGCCTCTTTGCCTCTAGTATCTGGGAACAAGCACAGGTGTTATGTGACTATACATCTCTTCATGGATTAGAAGCAGATGCTCTGGTAAGTTAACGATGTTGGTGTAGGAAAAAATAAAAGGTTTAGCAACTATGTCTAGTGGAGATTTAATAAAAAATAAAAATAAAAACGAATACAAATAGGATCACTGGATTTATTCAATGGCATATTGTTAGTCACTGCCTGTTTTCTGTGTTACTGAATTGCTGTCCTGCTTAAAGGCAGTTATCAGCCCCAAAATATTTTCATCCAAAGGTTTAAACTGCAACAACTGCGAGGACATGTGGAAGATTCTTCTGTCATTATCTCACCCTTCAGTTCTAACATGAGTTCTTGACTGGGAAGCTCAGTGACTCGTGGAGATGAACAAACACTTGGAGCTGGTATTTGACTGGTTCATGTATGTGCCAGTGTGTGTGTAGTGCTGGGGAGGCTCAGCAGTTCCCGGGGGCTGTCAGACAGATCACACACAGCAAACCAGCCCCGTGTCTCTGCCTGTGGCTCCCAGCAAGCCCTGATGTGCCAGTCAGGCTTTGCTATCAAGTACAAGCTTGTGTGTTCTTGAAATGTGCCTTCAACTCACTGATGTACTCAGTAACTTGAAAGCTTTCATATACTCTAAAAATTTGTCTTGCACTCCAAGGGGGAATCTTTGTTGTTAATACAGATCCCAAGCCTGCAAGTTCTCTGTAGAAAATCAGGCTCCCAGCATTGATGTACAATTGTAAAGCAGTTGGTTGCATTTCAGCAATGGTAAAATGATCCTTGTTTTGTATTTCTCTACAATAATTTCCAATTCTTTGGGATGGAAGGCTGTGAAACTGTGAGTTGCTATTAATTACATTAACTTGCATGATTGTATATATGCCCATTTTGCCTTGCAGAAGTACTTAGGGCGAGATGTACTCTTCTTTTTTTCACACATCACTGCATTGTATTGGAGAGGAATGAGCACATTTTCGGATTTTGTTTGCCAAATTGGGGGTTTGAGTTTAAAATTTACAGCTGACTTGATGTTCCAGAAAGTAAGCACGATTACCAGTTATGTCTCTGTCTTGTAGTAACCTAGTTAACCAAGGAAAGAAATACTGGAGATCTGAACTTTAACTTCAAGGAGCAAATATGAGTTTTCCTATACAAAGAAGCTCTGTTTAGTCAATTCTGGAGGAAAATGTGCAGTTATAACAGTACATTTAAACCCCTCAACAGTTATTCAAGGACTAAAACTGCCTTAGAGGTTAGTTACAGGTCATGAAAACATTAGAAAGATGTGAAGGGAGGTAACTGAATATTTATCAATAAACCTTCTAAGTTTTTGGGGCTTCTTTTGTTACTATCTTAGGGATATTAAACTAATTATTTTAATATTTATATGTATTTATATTCTTTTAATATTTATATTTAATCAATATACCCTTTTTTGTTGATAATAGTTTTAGGGTAGGGAAAACAGACCGTAAAAATCTTTTTTTAACAGTACAGCAGTTAAAATTAATGATTACTTGGTTTTAGATACTTCCATGTATCGCCGTAATCATGTACTTCAGGAATACCTGGTAATTTATAGACTAAACAAGGGGTTCTAGTAGGGAACTGATAGGTGCCACTTGTTCCTGCTTAGAATTAGTTTTCAAACTTGCCACCTTATAGACCTTCAAAGACTAATCTAGAGAAAGACAGTATAGTAAATTACAGGTGAAAAAAGAGGAAAAAAATCAAGCAGATACAACTGCACAGTCAAGAGACCCAAATGAAACAGAAGGAAGAAAACCAAGCTACACACATGAGTTTACCTTGTCTGAATTTGAAGATATCCATACTAATCAATTTTGGGAGATGCAGACAGGATATGAGAAGTATCTCGCTGTGATGGGCTTCAGGAAGGCCTCGAGACATCTCTCCCCTTGGGAAGGATTTAATAATCTTGCATTTATAAAGTTGTGATGCTTTGCTTACCACCGGTTACAATTGCTCTATGTGAAACCAGAGAAGTAAGGGGTGATGGCAGCTCCTCTCTCCTGCTGTTTGCAGAGGGAAGCCCAATACAAACCCTGCACATGCAGCAGCCCTTGCGGGTGGCAGTGGAAGCGAGGACATAGCTGGTGGGAAGTGACAGCTGGGAATACAAAAGGAAAAACAATTGGGCTTTGGAAGCAACAGGTGGGAGCAGGATTCGGAAAAGTGTAGTCAAGACTTCTGAGGAGGCAGGAACTAATCCAGGCCTCATTGAGTACGTCCAGTAGAAGAGCAACTTGAAGAGGCAAAACAGGAAACGAGCAGGAAGAGTAAGCTTATGTTGTATAACTGAGAAGCAAATACACACAGCCTGTTCCTACTTCATCAAAGCTGTACGTGTTTCTTAGCCTGATCTGTATCCTAACACTCATCTGTGAATGATATGCTGCTGCTTTTGATAGAAAAGAGTGACTCGGCTATTCCTTTAAGAGCAAACGCGGGAGAGCTGTAGCTGTGGAGCTGCACTGAGCTCTTCCACGACAGGTGGACAGGAAAGGGACAAAAAGGGTTATTTAAAGTCTGCCTGCTCTCGATGCAGTGGCAGGTGTGCTGGCAGGCAGCTCTGTGACCTTCTGGAGTCGAGCTCCCCAGTAACTGAGCTGGATGTGACTGACAGGGCTCTGTGCCCTTAACACAGAATGTCCCAAGTTATTTATATGGGTTTGTTTAGTCTCGAGGAGGCTCAGGGGGCACCTCATTGCTCTCCACAGCCACCTGAAAGGAGGTTGCAGTGAGGTGGGGACCGGTCTCTTCTGCCTTGCCTGCAGTGAAAGGACAAGAGGAAATGGCCTTAAGCTGAGATGGGAGATTGTGATAAGATATTTTAGATAGATTTTTCCCTGCTAGGGTGGCCAAGCATTGGAATAGGTGGAGTCACCATCCCTGGAGATGTTCAAGACGTGTCTGATCTGGCACTGGGTGATGTGCTTTAATGGTTTGGGGGTTACAGTGGCAGTACTGGGTAGACATTGGACATGATATTCTTAAAGGTCTCTTCCAACCTTGGCGATTCCATGATTGCTTTGTGGCACGTCCCGGGTAAGGCAGGCAGCGCAGGGAGCCGTGGATGCCACATCCCCAGAGCACGGCAGGCGGGAAACTCGAGCTCACCCCCAGCCCGGGAAGCGCTGAGGCCAGTCCCGGAGGAACGCCTCAGGCAGCGGGACCGCAGCCTTCTGAGGACCGTTTGGGGATCGGTGGTCCCGAAATCCATTCCTGCCCCTCGATCTCCCCCGGTCAGGGGAGGAGATGGGGCCTGTCCCCGCCCGCACCGAGGGGTCGGTGCCTCCACGGGCCGTG
>VZRO01006863.1:168136-179336 GCA_013397915.1 Daphoenositta chrysoptera | reverse complement strand
GAGCGGCGGGGACACGCGGTGCTGGGGCCGCCCGCTCCGGCCCCACGTGCGATCTCGGCTTTTAAAGGTCGGGGCTGCCCGCGGCCGCAGCGCCTTCCCCACGTGCGTGCCCCGCGCCCGGAGAGGCAGAGCTGTCCCCCGGCGCGGGCCGGGCCGTGCGGGACGCGCCCCGGGCGCTGCTCCGCTCCTGCCGCTTCCCGCTGCCGCTCATTCATCTCCCGCGCGGTGGGTAAACAGCGCTCCGTAACCCAGGCCTCGGCCAAACTTGGTCCAGGGGAAGTGCCCATTAGAAAATACCTCCCAAACGGCGGCTTTCGCGTCTCTTTCATTTATAACTGTCCCTTCGAATGTTCTTTTCGGATCTCGGAAGGTGGCATGTACTCAGATAGGCTATTTCTATTGATATTCTAGCGCTCTGTAAATTACTTTATGTTCCTTCAAATGTGTTGGTCGTAGCAAATGTGGCTCCCAGCTTTTTAATTAAATTATTCTTGACTTAAGGTCTAAGTTGGCTTGTAAAACTGTGTAGCGGGGTGTGAGCTGTGGTTTGTAGGGGTGAACTCACTTTAAGGGCTGTTTTGTCAAACTTTGGTGCACTTCAGCTGCAGCACACCCTGTAAAGCCGGGGCTTTGAGTCCTTGTAACTCTTGTGACATTTAATAGAAATACCTGAGAACTTCTACAGCAGATCACTAGAGAATGTCTCAAAAAGAAACTTCAGGTGATTTGTCAGGCTTGTGAATGAAGGGATATTGACACGTTTTCATTTGTTTTTCAGAAAAAGAGCAACAGGAAGCAATTGAACACATTGATGAAGTACAGAATGAAATAGACAGGTAAACATTGACTTTTAAAATGTTTTAGCAGAAATTGAAATGTAACTGACAAAAGTGAAAGTGTTTAGTAAAGTGAGCACTCAGTAGTACTTAAGGTCTTTGAACTCCGCCAAGACATACCTATGTTCTGACTTGATTAGAGGCATTAAAATAACAAAGAAGTGTCCTGGTTTCATGCTTAATTGTGTATAATTAAAGAGGTAGAACTTGAGTTTAAAATTTTAAATTAATTGTGGTATTTTTGATAATAGAAATGTATTTTGCACTGGCTTCTCAAGTTAACGTGTAAACTATTTGGCTGAAGTACTTCCCTGTTAGCAAGCAGAACCGAACACTTGGCTGAAAAGTCAGCTTTTATTATACACTTTTATTATAATATTCATGTGCCTGTGCAATATTATACAGAAAATGTCTCTGAGATGTTAATTTTGTATGCCAAAGCTCTTGGGGCTGTGGGTTCTGTGTCAGTCCCTGCCTGCACATTCTCTCCATGCCCACTGTCCTTCAAGGACTGCAGGTGGCTGTTGGTGCTGTGACCCTGTGGCACTGTTGTGGTATCAGGGTTTTGCTTTTTACAACAACAATTCAATCTTAAGTCTTCAGATTTTACTTGCACAGGGTGCAGAATTGCTTTGCTGTAGCTTCGTTGCCTGCCCAAAAGTTACAGGGAGCAGGTGATAGGGCTGTGTTACCCATCTGCAGGTCTTAATGCAGACAAAATGTTCAAGAGGTTAAGCACTGCTTTGCTTTGTATAAATAAAGCTCCATCCCTGCAAAACGTTCAAGGTGTTTAGAAGGTTCCATTCAGACCAGTGAGATAGCTTCTGGCAGTGTTTTCTTAACCGTTGTTACAGCTCTGAGCTTCTGCGGTTTTTGGGATATTTCATCTGCAGAATATGGCAGACTGGTCTTATCAAACCCCTTCCACTTTTAGTGACCTGCTCTGATGTGTCCTTAAGTCCCAGTTCTCTCCCTGTGGTTAACATGGCTCTTTCTATTACAGACTGAATGAACAAGCCAGTGAGGAAATTTTGAAAGTAGAACAGAAATACAACAAACTCCGCCAACCATTCTTCCAGAAGAGGTCAGAATTGATCGCCAAAATCCCGAATTTCTGGGTAACAACATTTGTCAACCACCCACAAGGTATATTCTTAAGAGCCCTCATTTTTTCCCCTGTAAATTCAGTGTTTGCTTGCTTGTTATGTGAGTGTCTTAAAGCTCTGAGAGTCTTGTAGAGTTGTTACTAAGCATACAAAACACTTCCTTTCTGTCCCAGATTGCATTTTTAAACCTTCTTCTGTCTTGCACTTGTTGACCAAAGGAACTTCTTGTTTATTAAAATACTTCAATCCTAAAATTTCTTTCTGTATTTTAAATTGCAAGTTTCCCACTTTATTCAGTTCATTAGGAACTTTAGGCAAAAAAAAAACAAGAAAAAATTATTCTAGTTTGTTTGGAAGTGAGCTCCTTGGGACTCTTGACAATAGACTTTCTACAAAACAAGTTTGTAGACTGCTTAGATTGGGCAAACTACGTGCATGAAAATCTGTTTCGGAGGGAAGGGTGGGTATGTGTGGGTAGGCTGTTGGCTGGTAACTTGAAAAGAAAGAGCCATGAGAACTTGGCTTGTACAGATGTGTTGCTTTTTAGATCTTCCTGGCTATCAGTTTCCTGTGTTTTGCCTGCCTGACACGTTTCATGGCTTTGTTAATGTGGGATTCCTCCTTCTCTCTCAGTATCTGCACTGCTGGGAGAAGAAGACGAGGAAGCACTGCATTACTTGACCAGAGTTGAGGTGACAGAATTTGAAGACATCAAATCAGGTTACAGAATAGATTTTGTAAGTACTTTAAATGGATCCTTCACTTGTGATTTTACCATTGTTTTTTTAATGTAATTGCATGTTGGGTTGTAGCTTATAACTTAAATCTTTGCAGTTACCCATTTAGTGTCAGGTTTGACTTGATATGTGTGTTTCCATTCTGTGGGTTCTAACTCTTTGCTTTCCACTCTGCAGTATTTTGATGAGAATCCCTACTTTGAAAATAAAGTTCTCTCCAAAGAGTTTCACCTCAATGAAAGTGGAGACCCTTCTTCAAAATCAACTGAGATCAAATGGAAATCTGGAAAGGTAAGTATTGCATCTTGGAGAGCACAGGTGTGACCAAGTGAAAACATTACCAAGTACATTAGCTTGTCTTTTCCTTGGCCAGCATCTATACTCTCTTGTGTTGTTTACTTAAAATAACTATTAAATGAGGAATTCCTAGGACAACCGGTTTTGGAGGATCAGGTAACAGTGTATGAACTTGTTTTACTTTTTCCTCTATTTCCTCAACTTCATTTCCAGACACCACATCTTTTGTAGAATTTGCAGCCACGATAATGTGGGCCTACCTGTTACCCAGGCAGTGTTCAAGCATCATTAATTTACTGCTGCTCATTTCTGTAAAAGTTAGACATACTTCAGTGTTATCCTGAAGATTTTGAACTGAGTATTGTAGAACGGAGGGTTGCAGTTAAATTGCTGCATGTTTTATCAGTCTGAGACCAAGGAGAAAATGTAATGTTTTTCGTATTGAGAACTAGAACTTTTCTATCAGAAATTGCATTTCTGTACAGACCAGTCAAGTGATCTTTACAATACACCACAAAATCACTGTGAATTCTGTTGTTGTACTTCCTTAAATAGTCTAAACCTGTAAATGTTGTCATTCTGTCAGGAGAAAAAAAACACTTGAAGTGTGGTGTAACCATATGATCAAGGAAATTAGTTATTTAATTTCAGACTTAACAAAAAGATTGTTGCAAACATTACACTTCTTTTCAAGGGTAAGGTGATAGATACAGACCTTACATGTGTTCTTGTGACCACATGTTTTAGTGGTATATGTTGGGTTTTTTTCCACTTACTACAGAGAGTGGCCTGAGGACTTCAAAGTGGGAAATCTTAGGCAAAAAGGCCTAGGCAGGTCTTTATCTCAAAATGAATACAGAGCTTAGAGGTGTGGAGACTTTCTTTAATTGGGTGTATGTAGTGGTTGCTGCAATTACAGCTATTCTATGTGGCATTTAGGACTTGTAAATTCAATGGGTCATTAAACGCTTGTCATACTTGTGATTCCCTGAGATATGGAAATGTAAATCAGATGTGAGATTCTGTGATTTTTCAGTGTTCCAGTGGAGGCCATTCTTTCCAGTTGAAAAAAACAAGCGAGTTTACTGTTCTCTCATGTTCATGAGAAAAGCAGTATCATCTGTCAGTTGTTTGGGTTTGAGATGTTTTTTACAGACTTACCCTCGAAGAGGGAGGGGATAGTGACTTCTTAGGGTTGTTCAGACAAGTACGTTTTCAAATGGTGCTTACAGGGGAAAAAAATGCCATAGAAAGACAACTTTAGGGAACTTCTTAACTTTCTTTTCAGGACCTGACAAAACGTTCAAGCCAGACACAGAACAAAGCCAGTAGGAAGAGGCAGCATGAAGAGCCAGAAAGCTTCTTCACCTGGTTCACTGACCACTCTGATGCAGGGGCTGATGAGCTAGGAGAAGTCATCAAGGATGACATCTGGCCAAATCCCCTACAGTACTACTTGGTAGGTACAGCCCTGAGCAGGGCATCTGCACCCACAACAGCTCTGTGAAAGTAAGAGTGAATTTGATCACTGTAGTTGATGTTGCAAACGTGTCTTTAAGGTTCCTGATATGGATGATGAAGAAGGGGAGGGAGAGGAGGATGATGATGATGATGAAGAGGAGGAAGGATTAGAGGATATTGATGAAGAAGGAGATGAAGATGAGGGGGAGGAAGATGAAGATGATGATGAGGGAGAGGAAGGAGAGGTGAGTAATCTTGCCCTTCGTGCCATTCATCTGGTGTTTGAGAGGGATCTTTTAAGAATACCAAGCAATTGTGACAAAGGTGAACCAGTTGTTTTTTGCACCCCAAGGTATTTGGAGGAGAGAAAGAGAACTGTCATCACATTAACTTGAGTGGTTTCAGGGTCGTAATAAGTGTGTTTGTGTATAGGAGAGACAGTGGAAGTACATAATTTCAGTAACTTTGTAAGGGAAGTGCTCTAGAAGAACTAGGATATTAATGTGACAAAATTCTTACATAATTATTGAGCATTCTAGCAATGCTTTACATATAAATGGCTTTTGTTGATGCATTCAGTCATCCTTCCCACTTGTTGGTTTATTTCTGCTTATGGCCAGCCTAGCTAAGACTTTCTGTTGGGTTCAGGAATTAAAAATTTGCTTTAGTAGTAAGTAGGATTCCAGGGTCAGCATCCAGGGTGTTGGGTACTTAGTTTAGAATGTCTTTGTTTCTCAGAACTGGGCGTGGTGTATCTCACTTCCAGCAGCACAAACTACTTGTAGTGAGAGGAGGGCTGCTCTGGGCTCTATTTTGTAACCTAGGATTTGGCATGTGAAAATTAAAGCATTTTGTTCTTCAGAGTTTAAAATGAGGGGGAAAAAGATGACCCCTTCACTTTCCGTCTGTTAAACTCATGTCAGTGCTTGTAGTGATTCTAAGTCATGGTTTCTCAAACCTCTGATTTGTTTTCCTTGGGACACCCAGGTAGTGAGTTATTTCTGTGGGGTCAGTAGCTGGACATCATTTAGTGAAGAGGAGAAGAGATAATCATATAGCACCATGAGTAACACTGTAAAAAGTTCTGGTCACTGCATTTGCTATCCTAAGTTTAGTTATTAGATTTATTTAATTGTTGCTTCTCTTTCAACAGGAGGATGAAGGAGAAGATGACTAATTGAACACTGATGGATTCCAAACCCCCTTTTTACCTTTTTAATTTTTCTCCAGTCCCTGGGAGCAAGTTGCTGTCTTTTTTTTCTTGTGCTCAGTCGCCTTGTTCTCTTGAGGTCTCTTTTTCTCTCCTCTACACCATGAAGTCACAATTTATTTTGGGGAAATACCTTGAGCAGAATACAGTGGAAAAGAATCTACCAGTTTCTGTTTCAAGTTCATTTTTATCCCTTTCTGTCTCAAAACAAAAACTGTTTATGAATTCAACACACCATGTTCTGTGGGAAAAAAGAAAACCTTCTGCTCCCTTCACTCTGCTGGAAGCTGAAGAGTGCTAGGCCCCTGTGTAGTAGTGCATAGAATCTAGCTTTTTTCCTTCTTTCTCTGTATATTGGGCTCAGAGATTACACTGTGTCTCTATGTGAATATGGACAGTTAGCATTTACCAACATGTATCTGTCTACTTTCTCTTGTTTAAAAAAAAAGAAAAAACTAAAAAAAAATAA
The DNA here is from genome assembly GCA_013397915.1 of Daphoenositta chrysoptera. Taxonomy (NCBI): domain Eukaryota; kingdom Metazoa; phylum Chordata; class Aves; order Passeriformes; genus Daphoenositta; species Daphoenositta chrysoptera. The sequence goes on along the minus strand of VZRO01006863.1, from coordinate 173,220 downwards.
AAATAAAAATAAAAATGGGGTTATAGAAGGTCAGCCGGGGTGGGTTTCAGATGTTTGGGTGGGTTAAGTGGGCATTTTGACAACATGGCTTCTTCTCCTTTGGCATGTTTAATTGTGATGTTTAACAAACATCCTTGCAGTTTAAGATGACACTTTTAAAATAAAATCTTCTCCTAATGATGACTTTGAGCCCTGCCACTTGATGGAGAATCAGCAGAACCTGTAGGATCTTATTTGGAATTGACATTCTCTATTGTAATTTTGTTCTTGTTTATTTTTAAATTCTTTTTTTTTTGTTGTTTTTTGTTTTGTTTTGGGTTTTTTTTTTGGTTTTTTGGTTTTTTTTGTTTCACTGGAAAGGAAAGAAAGATGCTCAGTTTTAAACGTTAAAGTGTACAAGTTGCTTTGTTACAATAAAACTAAATGTGTACACAAAGGGGCTGGTTGGTCTTCACTGAAAGAAACAGTTTTTATATCCTATTTAGAACTTGCTGGTAGTTTCTTGGCATTTTTGGGGGCGTTAGGTCAGTATTTCAGTAGTGCAGTGCAGCCTTGTGGCTGTGTGGACTGGACCAGTTCATGTAGTTTCTGCTATTTCAGTACCTGTAAAGTGTTTCCTTTGGCAGTTCCTACTGCACGCTGACTTTTGAGTTCCCTGTAGGGCTGTGTGCTGGGTGTGAAGACATAGGTGTATATTCATGTTTTGCAAAAAGGAAAGTCACTTGATTTGTAGAATTTTTAGTAATTTGCAGTGCTGTATCTCCATTATATCATTTTGCATGAAAACACCATGCAAGCTCAGAATAAAAAGACCAAGGGGTTGTCTTAAAATATTAGGGTGGTTTTCTAAGTCTTTCCAGTTGAAAATAAATCTTAATTGCAAGCTAATTTGGGGGCTGTTTCAAAGAGCAAGATTCTCAGTAAAGTTCATGTATAAGAAGTTGCTACTTCACTGCTTTTTTTCTTTGGTAGCAGCATGTATATGTGCTTCAGATACACTGTACTCTCATTTTAAGAGACTGCATTTGAGAAACTTGTAACAATTTCACATAAGAGTTGTTGGAACTGGTATTCCACAAAATGTAATGGAAGTTGTTTTAACATGCTTTGCTTTTGAAATATTTTTTTAAAAATGTTGTATCAGCTCATCTTAAATTCAAACAGCTCTTTGGATGTGTAGAAAAGACTGTCTTCTGGGAAGACTTGTTACCTGATTCCTTTTCCTCACAGAATTTGCTGTAGTCAAATTCAGCTTTTTTTGATGCTTAAGAATACACTTGGCAGAACAAGATCAATGTCTGGTTGAGACGTGCACAAAAAACATGTGTGAGGGAAAACAGTCTGTAAGTGTGTGGTCCAGCTTGGATTCAGTCCAGTTATCAGAGACAATGCAACGTCCAGTCTCATGTAATCAATGCAAAAATAAGACAACCATGTACTTTATTGCATCTCAACAAAAGCTTCTGCCCTCATCCTGCTTTGCAGAGCCAAGTACAGCGTTGATCAGTAATGGTTTCTCACCATCTAGAGAGAAGGAACAAAACCTATGAAGTCCTATAAATTTTAGTGTGTTTTTAATTTTATTTCTTTTTGTTGTAAGATTGAAAACAGCTTCCTGTTGTGATAGAGGGTCGATGTGCTGTTACTTGCCATGATGCCTCATTACTTAATTTTTATGTAGTCCTAATTGTAGTTCCTGAAGGAAAATAATCTTTTGCTAGTCTTGAATGCTTTAGGAAAAATATTGTGCCATTTTTGTTCCATCCCTGTTGGTTACTAGCAGAAAACCTATAAAAACTGTTCTGAAAGTAATCAAAGCTTCAGGCTCTGTAAAGTCAAATACCAGGAACAAGAAAGTAGAAGTCTGGATAATTAAACGCTACTTAAGAGATTTTTCTTGCGCATTCTTTAGGATTTTACAGGGTGCCAAAATACTCTTGCTACTGTACTGATAATACTGAATTTGCTGTGAAACTTGAGGGTTTACTCCTGGCAATGTCTAAAGAGTAAACTGACATGGTAAAAGAATAAACCATATTAGTTAAGTGTTATTTAATTTTTTTTTTTTTCTAGCGTGGAAATGATTAGGGATTAACATATTTCTCTGCAATGCTGAAGAAATACTACAGCTGGCCATCGTATGCTCTGACTGTTCACTTAATGGCTAATTTGGCTGAATATATGTAATGGGTGTCCATTTTTACTGTTTATTTTATGTTTGTATAAAGAGCTTTTAAAGAGACATTCACCTTGGATAATAATGGGAGATTCATTCTTTTTAAACATCTGTCTATCATTAATTCCCCACTGCTTGAACTCCTCACATCCAGTTAATCTTACCATGTGAAATTTTTCACAGGTGGAAGCTGACTTCAGGTTTTTTGGCCTGAATTTCCAGGGTTAGAACATAGAGTTGGCAGCAATTTAATAAAGGTGAAGCTGCTGTGCTGGGGCTATATGACCTAACTATATCAAAGGTTATTTTTAAGTTTAAAGTTTAATTGCTATAAAATGGAATCTTTTGTCTGTAATTTCTAGTGCCAAAGGAAACAAATACATCCGTGTGTGTAAATACAGTTAGAAAGGTTTGGGGTTTTTAAAGAGATTATCTGTGTACTTATTCATACTTGTCAACATAGTTTCTGTCCCTGTAAACAAGCATTATCTGAATCGATTTCTCAGTCATTTATGACATCCATTTGAATCTGTAAGCTCTTTGTACCACACTAAACCAGGTGCATAAGGATAGTACTTTGTTTGTTGGATACTGTTCCTGAATTTTGAAGCCATGTTGATTTTTTTTTTTAAGAGAATGAAATCAATGAAATAATTTTTCTGCTGTACCTTCAAGCTATCCTTCTGTTTGAAGGAATTAAAGTACATTTAACTGTTACTTGATGTTACCATTTCTAAGAGTCTTTTTCAAAACAATCAGTTTTTTAGTCCCAAACTCGGCACAATCTTTCACGGGTGAGGTGGACAGCGTTTGCTTCTCTTTTATGGAAAAGAGTGAGGGGATGTCACAAGTGGCTGGTACACGACACTTGCTTCCTCCTGGAAACAGATACATGCTTAATGTCCTCCCTCTCCTGCATTAAAAATTGAAACTTTTAAGACTTCCTTGATCATCACCTTCTCCGCGTGCATGTGCTGCAGGGCAGGGTCCTTTCTCGGGTGTGGTGGAGGACAGGGGCTGCCGGTCCAAGGTCGGAGGGCACCTTAAGCCCCCGCCCGGCTCTGGGAACCCCCAAAGAGCCCGCACAGCTCCCGGGCCGGTGCCACGGCCCCTCGCGGGCTCCTGGGCAGGACCTGCGCCGGGACCACCCCCGGCACCAGGGGATGGCGTCTTGCGGGACCCTGGAAGGGCTGGAGAGGCACGCCCTGCTCCCAGCTGTGGCACTATTTTCCCGTGGGACAGGGGGTTGCCGAATGGGCAGGAGCTGCTGATCCCACGCCCCGGCCCCCTCTCTTCGCAGGGTTTGCGGAGCACAGCTGAACCACGTCCGGGGAATGGGCTGGGATGCTGGGTAGCCAGGGACATGTCCTCTAGGATCACCCGGGAGCTGAGAGCCAGCCCTTTCCTTCTAGGCTGGGGAACTCCGGCTCCCCAGCATCCCTGAACTGCCCCCTGCCCTCCCTCTGCCCCCCCCTGGAGGGTCTGAGAGCTGAAGGAATCAGGGGGAAGCCGCTGTATAAACCCCGAGTGCCCGGTGGGAAAAGGACCCCTGAAGCCACCGTCCGAGCCAGAGCCCCCCAAGCACCTCCCCAGGGACAGAGCCAAGCACAGCCCTGATCCCGCAAGGGATGAAGGTGTGCAAGTGTCCCCGCTCCTCTGGAACTCAATCTACACTTAACTAGTTTGATTTCCCCCTTTCCAGTATTTCTGCTGAATGAACAGTCAAATTAAAATAATTACTTAAACACTAAACAGGACCGTGTTCTAAATAGCGTCGGGTTTCCTGAAAGGTTTAGATTAATCAAATGCAGTTGCTTTATTAACAACAGGGGCATATTCAAAGGCTTTGTATTAGTTTAAGGCTTTATTAATTCAAGGACCTAATTCATAGGTCCTAATTTTTACTTTTCTGATGAGTTCCTTTTATGAATTACGCAGTTGCTTACAAAATGTTTAGGCTAAAAAAACTGTTCTAATTAAGTAAACGGATCACACTTCTGTTTATTAGTATATTTCTAAATTTGTGTGTGGGAATACTATCACCTCCAAATGCCTTCTGATTCACAGTTGTGCACTGCTCCATGACTGAAAAGCATATTAGCAGGGTAATAACATTATGTAATACTGCTGAGGAACGTCTTGTAACACCTGAAAGCAGTAAGTATCTTTATAATTTGTTTTAAGCGCTGGGCCTGTGACACACTGTCGGTTCTGTGTGATACTGTGGCAGTACTGCAGCACGGTGTTTTTTCACTGCGATAGCTGGGGGGTTGCTCCCAGCCTCGCCAATGCATGTGCGATGTTTTTTCACTCAAATATTCAGCAGAAACCCCAGATTCTGCATGTGGAGGGGCAGTTCTGCGGGGGAAAATTTCCCCAGAGCCCAGCACTGTGACCGGCATCGCCCCGTTCCAGGGATGGGATCCAGGGATGGGATCCAGGGACGGGATCCAGGGATCTCGTCTCAAGGAGAGCTGCACTTCGCTGGTTCCCCTACGAACAAACGCCGGTCACGAGCCCGTCTGGAGAACTGAAACCGGGAACCACCCGACGGCCCCGGCACAAAGGGCCCCGGCTGGGGCCACCCGCGGGGGTTTCTGCTCAGGGCTTCCAGAGGGACGGAGCGAGGGATCTGCCCCCGTGCCGCCCGTCCCCTCCCTTCGGCACGGACCGCAGCCTCGGTGCCACCGCGGGCACCGACCCCTCCAGCCTCTCTCCAGCCTCTCCTCCCGCGGCGGGCCATGTCCGGGAGCTCCGCGTCCGCAGCGCCCTCGCTCCTTCCCGCCGCCTCACGGCACCTCGGCCGCGCGTTGCCCCTCAGGGCGGGCGGCGGCGGCGGCACCCCCTCAGCCGGGGGCTGGAGCGGCGGCTGCCCCGGGGCCGTGAGGGGAAGGGCGGCTCCCGCTCC
>VZRO01006863.1:143270-168122 GCA_013397915.1 Daphoenositta chrysoptera | reverse complement strand
CGGGCGGAGCAATGGCGGCAATGGCGACCCCGCAGGTGAGCGCTGAGGGCTTGGGGGTGGCAGCGGGGCGAGCCGCGCCTTGGGGGAGGGCGGTGCCCGCGCCCTTTGGGGCTCCCTGTGCCCTTTGGAGGTCCCTCCATCCATCCCCCGCCGGGAAAGCACCGCACCCTGCCCCGCCCTGCGGGGGTCCTTCAGCGGGAGAGCCCCGCTCCGCCCTTCGGAGGTCTCTCCATCCATCCATCCCCCCGGCCAGGAAAGCACTGCGGCCCAGCGCCCTTTGGGAGTCCCTGTGCCCTTTGGGGGTCCCTCCCTCCATCCCCCGCCGGGAAAATCCCGTGTCCCGCTCCGCCGGGAGCCCCCGCAGAGGCGGCTGCCGTGAGGGGCTTCACGCCGCTCCCCCTCCGCCCGCAGGGCCGCGCCCCAAGGAGGTGGGAGAGGGTGTGGGAAGCTGGCGAGATCCCCTAAAAATGTCTCAGGGAAATGGAGTTCGGGTCAAGTTGGTGTCCGCTGAGGAAGTTTCTCGGTGTCGAGGAGGTGTGGGAGGCGAGGCGGCTGCTGGGGCTGGCGCGGGGCCGGGAGGGCAGCCAGGCTCCGTGCTGGGAAAACATTCGTGTCTGGAACAGGCTCCCCGGAGAGGGGGAGATGTCCTGCCCTCTTCCCTTGAGACGAAAGTTTCAAGCCTAATCTGGGAAAGACGGGACAGAGAGAATGACACAAAGAGCGCTGGCTGCCGCCCGACCGGGCTCTTCCCATCCCCGTGCTTCCTGGGCTCGCTGCTTCCCACCCTCAGCCTTGGAGCTGGGAAGGCTCCAGGCAGGACCACAAGTGCCTTTTTCCTAAATTAGCCGTGGCTTTTTCTTGTGAGGCATGAATGTGGCTGGCATGAGGCTCCCCGACCTGGCCCTCATCCCTACGGCACAAAGTTGTTGTGAAAGATGGGATTTAAGATGTCCTGGGAATGTTTGGGCTGCAGGGAGGATGGCATTGTCACCACTGGCTTATTAAATCAAATTATAAATCAATTTCTGTGTTAGTGGTGAAAGTGTAAAGGCCAGGTCTGCTCTGGGCTTTGTGTAGGTGAAACTCATTTCCAAGCTGGGCATAATTGATGGATGGGATCTCCCTGGCTGCAATCCAAAGGATTAAGTGTAGCTCTGATACTGCTGAAATTTTTGCTAGTTAGAAAGCAGTCTGGACACTTCGGTATGACACAAGCCTGGCAGAAGCCCTGGGTGAGCTCTGGCAGCCCCACTACAAATGCCAAAAGCAAGCCAATTTCAGCTATTTTGGTTATTTTTCTGCAAGCTGTAAATGCATTTCAGGATTGTATTGGAGACTGACCTTCCCAGGGAACACAAGAACAGCTGCAGCACAGGCTGTGGCAGTGTTCTGACACCCCACCGAAATTCCTGAGCCAGAAGGCAAAACGGATCAACCCAAATGCAAATTTGTCTTTCCCATGCTTCTCAAAAATGGAGTATTTTATCTTCCTGGTGCAAACAACGTTGATGTTATGGCACGCTCTGATCCACAGAGGGGAAGATGGGGAAGTGAAACATGTCATGGTTACATTCTAAATACATTTAGAAATTTAGCCTGCATTAACTGATATTCAAATTAGCTTTTGACTGAGACTGATGTGGAGGAAAATTGACCTGAAAACTGCTGCGAACTCTACCTGTTCTCTGAATCAATACCCAGAACTTCATATTCAGAACCTTTTTATTGGTATTACTATTGTACCACTGCTCATTTCTTTCAGTGGATCCGGGGGGGGATTTCTTACACCCATTTGCATAGTTTGGATAGAAGATGAATCTATGTGCTTTTATTAGTTATTTAAATGAGAATTGTACCCATCAAACTCCTTTTAGTAACTTGCTACAGACTGGATAAAGAGCTTTTTGATTTTCCAACTTAGGGCTGGTAAAGGTTGCCTGTGACTCAGGAACTCCATGATTCAAGTTCTTCCTCACAAAACTTTGGATGTTTTTCAAAGCTCTGGCTTAGTTCCTGGCTTTACTAATTGGGCGAGAACTTCCTGGAATCAGGATGTTAATCTGAACCTTTTTGTTTTGTTACCAATCTGAACAACTCCTATTTTGGTTATTGTGGCCAAACCTTGGATTTAGGCCAACTTTTTAAATGGATTTTTTCCCTTTTTCTATGTACTATTGGACTGAAATTGTAGCAAAAACTAATCAAGGATGTTTGATTGGGTCTTTGATCAAGTAACTGTTTCTGGAGGAGGCTTTGGATGCACAGCACACTCTGGAAGTGTATTAATGTACATGTGTTAACACAAAGCCAGTGTGGTTTGTTGTTGGAAATGTGGTCAACCAGTGACAGAGTGTGAAAGCAAGTTGGGATTCCCAAACCCTGTCTTTAGGCACTGATGTGCTCTGTGGTGTTAAGCCAGTTACTGTAGGAGTGCTTGACCATTTCTTTTGCATTTAAGACATGGGTGTGAGTCATTAATGTGAGGTTGTGAATGCATTCGTTGCTTTGGATGCCTTAAAGCTCCTCTTCCTGTTGAAGAGAGAAGCACAAGTTCTTGCTTGGATCTTTTCTGGTGTTGGGTAGCGCCCTTAGGGGTGCTTTGCAGCTCCTGTCTGAATCCAGTGTTTATTTGGGCAGTGAGATAAACCTCTGCTGTGCCCAAACTGGGTATGTCCAGAGTCTGTGACAGAGCAGCTGTGTCCGGAGCTGTTGCTGAGCCATATATCACTAGAACAAGTAGTATTGGAAATGATGTAAAACAAAGCCCAGGACAAGCGTGAATGCCACTAATGCTACTCAATCAGTATTTACATTTATTATTTAACATTTTTAACATGGCCTTTAGAGAACAGAAATCGAGACACCAGTCTGCTCACCTTTCCAGGCACAGCAGACACTCAAACTGATTCTTTTGCTTGTTCATTTGTAGAAACAGCTGTAGGGCTTGCGTTTTTCTTCTTCAGGGACAACAGCTGAGCTAACACGTGCTTGTGGCATTCCTAAAAGCTGTAACAGATTAGCTGAGATGTGTCTTTGAGCAGTCATCAAGGCATAATCAGATAAAAATCTGTATCTACAATGTCATACTGGTAAAAGTTGATGTTGATCAGAACAAGAGCAAATATTGGCTGGGCTTTGATACTTGAAGAACAAAGATGTGTGTAGACATTAAATAACAAGGGGATGAGTAAAATGAAGGTTTTTCTCCATTAATGGTTTAAAACCAAATTATGGCATGTTAAGATCAAAGTTGTGTTCTGTCCTCTGCAATTGAAATGTAGGTTTGTCTCCCTGAAAAATTGATGAAAAGATTGACTTCAGAATTTCTAAGTGAAATGAAGGAGTGGAATCCTATGAGGGTACTGCTGCTGTGTCATAAAAATGGTTGGACCGTGTTCTCTCTGAAATCCTCTTGCTCAATGCTTTTGGGCTGCAGGGCAGCTCTCTCTTGCAGCTGGGCAATGCTGTGAACTTAATGGATCCAAGCTTCCAGCAGAAACTGGAAGGTGAGAAGGAACTGCTTCGCCGGGCTATACAGAAAGAACTGAAGATTAAAGAGGGAGCAGAAAACCTGCGCAAAGCGACAACAGACAGGAGGAATCTTGTTCACATCGAGCACGTGCTGAAATCCTCCAACCGAAAACTGGAGCAGCTGCATTGGGAACTGCAGGAGCTCAATGCAAGGATTGTGATAACAGACAAAGAGGAGGGTACAACGGGTAGGTCTTGGGTCATGATACTCTGGAAAATTCTGTTAGAGTGCTTCAATCTCTATAGATATTGAATTGATATAGTCTTCTATTGAGGGCTCGTGAGTAGTGGGAGCTTCTTGGTATTTAGCTGATGAAATTATCTGTGGTCCAAAAAGTTCAGAATGGGCAAATAAAGGTGAAAGGAGATGTAGGGAGAAAACCAGCTGAGAGTGGTGGGCATGGGCAATATTCAGGAGTAGGTTGTAGGCGGAATTGATGAGATTTGAATAGAGTTTTTGGGGAGTTGAACATCCAAGTATTTTACAGGATGAATGAGTATAAAATTGGAAGAGTGCTTGTTAGGAAAGGTTAATTGATAAATTAAAAAATATTTACAGATATGAGCTTGAGCTTCATTTTAAAGTGTTTCCCAGTCAGTTTTGTAGACAAGACCTTTTTGTACCTTATTTTATAGCCTAACTTCCCTTTGCAGAGTCACCCATCTATAATCCAGTGAAATGAAACGAGACAAGATGACTAATGGTATTGATTGTGTTGTTTGTGCAGATGGATCTGTATCTCCAGATCCCTGTCTCTGGGAAAGAAACCCAGATCCCATGGCAAGGAAGGTAGAAGCTTTGAAAAAGCAGCTGCACGTTGAAATGAAAGTGAAACAAGGAGCTGAGAACATGATCCAAATGTATTCAACATCCAAGGTAAGCAGGAATAAAGAGCCATTTGGGAACATGGATTACTGGATCAAAATTTGTATTTAAAGGCCACACACAAATTTCTCTCTGATAATTGATGTGGGAGAGAAATTAATTTGCTAAGCTTGCTTGCCTGAATCCTAGTTCTGTACTTTGAGTCTCAGCATAATGACAGCACGTAAGGGTGGTATAAGAGGTACATTAAGTCACTGATGAGGAAAAAAAGCTAAGAAAGCATTGGTGTTGTAAATGAGTTAGTTGGTGTGATGTTTTGATATCACTGAGTTGTTTAGGATAAAGCACAGCATGTAGTATCTCTTTATGTGAGAAAAATTTCCAGAGGTTTACTGGATTCATATTCATCTCATTTTTTGACTTTGGCATAATCGTATTTAAAAGTCAAAGGATAATTTAAACATTTCAAATCCAAGCTTATTATGAAGCTTAATTCAGTAAGACCAGCAGTGTAAGAGGGCTGTGATATTTTTATTTGTTCAAAACCTCTGCTCACAGAACACCATAAGCACAGTTAACCAGGGAACAACAAGTCTCAATGACTGCAGGGTTTGGTATTAACTGGGCACGTCCTTGACCTGTCCTTTAACTCTGCAAATGAAGATCGTGATCTCAGAGTCCTTGATCCCCAGTGGTGCCTCCTTTACATAACCACTTGTGAATTCCACTTCAGAGTCAGTTCTGACCACCTCACCCTCATATGTGGGCATATCATCATCACCCATTTTTAATGATCATGGTTCTCTCTCTGCATCTGATTCCTTTTGGCAGGAGCGGAAGCTGTTGGCCACAGCTCAGCAGATGCTCCAGGACAGCAAGACAAAGATTGAAATAATCCGCATGCACATTGTGAAAGTATCTCAGTCAGCAGGAGGGATGGAAGATACAGTGGATCCAACAGGTAACATGCTTTCAGTAACTCATACAGCCCACAACAGACGCAGACAGAGCCCTGAGATCCACAGTACTTGGCTGATTTTCATCCTTGCCATGTTTTACCTCCCAAATGGCCAGAGAGGATGGGGACCACCATCAGTGCTTTGGAGCTGAGGATTGAGGAGCTGAGGCATCACCTGCGCATTGAAGCTGCTGTAGCAGAGGGGGCAAAAAATGTGCTGAAGATCCTGGGGGGCAGTCGGGTACAGGATCGCAAGTTTTTGGCTGAGGTAAGCAGACATTGCTCAGGCCTTCTTGAGAGGGTGGTCTCATGCCCCCACATTAGTGATTTAGCATGAATGAGCAGGGTTAATCAAGTTACTAATTTGGGAATTTCCTGTCTCTCTGTGGAGACAGACTGATTGGGATCACTTTGCCTTCTAGGGATAGTGTTCCTTGCTTTGGTGAAATTTCTCAGGAACGTCAGAAGTGATACTGATGGGGGTTCAAGCTCTATGGGAAAATATTTCATCTTTGTCCTGTATTAGCAAGATGTTGTCTTGTTGGGGTTTTTCTAAGCTTACTCTAGTTCATAAAGGATTAATAATACCTGGTCTGCGGCTCTGCATGAAAAAATTCTGCCTGCTTTCTGTTCTTCTTCACATTGGTAGGCTCAGGGTCGTTTGCAAGAGTCCTCTCAGAAGATTGATCTGCTGCGCTTCTCCCTGGAACGTCAGCTCAGTGAGCTTTCTCCTGATCACCCAAAAAGAGCACTCATCAAACAGGAACTAGTCAACACTTCCTCCCTGGGAGCCCGGCATGGCAGCATCCAACCCACTTCAGTCATCAAACCTACAGCCCTTACAGGTAAAGACATCCTTCATGACATGTTGTGAGGAGAACAGAGGGAAAAATGAATTCTATTTCTTCTCATCGTTGTTATATAGACATTGGATTTTCTAGGAGCTGGACTTCTGTCTTCTAGGCCAGGCAGAGCTTTCTGAGCACACAGATTTGCAGTCTATTAATCTGGAGTCAATTTAAACTATTAACCAAGAAATCATGAATCTGAGAAATTCTGGGACCTCTTTGAGGGCAGGCTGACTGGAATCACTTTATCTTTCACATAATAATATTCCTCATTCTCCTAAAATTCCTCAGGAACACTGGAAGTGAGACTGATGGGGTGCCAGGATCTATTGGAAAATGTTCCAGGACGTTCCCGAATGACTAGTTCTTCTCCCATCTGTGGCAGCCCAAGTGATTTGAGGTCCCTTTCCCGGACACGAGTTGGCCTGGGCATCCATGGCCGTGGTGTTGCAGGAAAATACAGGAATGAAGAGCCATGTAGTGAGTACAGGGTTCCCTGTTGACCTGCTGGTGGCATATCAGAGCAAGGGGGCTTCTCACTGGGTCAGCCTGGTATGAGTGTTGTTATAAGAAACCTGACTGCTGCAAAACTAAAAGAGAGAATGAATTACATTGTGCCTGGTCCTCCTACACTTTCCTGGAAATTGGTTGGGATGTCCACCTTCAACATGAGAGATTTTCTTTGGTAAAAGGTTATAATCCATGTTTCCTCCTTTGTCCAGATGAGGTCCTTGCTGTGCTCAAAGTGGACAATAAAGTGGTTGGCCAAACAAACTGGGGACCAGTTAATAACCAGGCGTGGGACCAGAGCTTTGTCCTTGAGCTGGACCGGGTAAATCTGCCCCAGATTCATGTGCTGTTTGTTTTTCCATTTAACCTTACCTGATTTGCTTGTTTAGCTGCCATTCCACTTAGCTCAACCCCGTATTGCTGCTGTCCTCATGTCCTTTGATGTGCCAGTTAGCTCAGCCTTCCCCTGAAGGCAGAGCATCTCTGCCAGAGATTCAGCTTGAACAGCATCTGTTGTCCTTCTCTCCTTATCTAAGCAGTTTTATTTCATCTTATCAGCAAAATGGCTCTTAGGGATTTCTAAATGGGGAGTCAAGACAGCAACCTCCAAGAGGGTCTATAGCTAAGAATATCTAAAAACATCAGAAGCAGAGAACAGAAGGACTAAGGAAGTTTTTTATGCATACCCTTTAGTTTACTGATTTTATTTTTTTTCACAAATGCATGTGCCATTTCCAGAGCATGGAGCAGTATGTAACTATTCTGCCTTTGTTTTCTCCCCCACTGTTCACTCATCTCACCAGTCTCGCGAGCTAGAAATCGCAATTTATTGGAGAGATTGGAGAGAACTCTGTGCAGTGAAGTTTTTACGTTTGGATGATTTTCTTGATAATGAACGTCATGGGATGTGCCTCTCGCTGGAGCCCCAAGGAATGCTTTTTGCAGAGGTATAAATGTAAGCTTTGTTCCTTGGCCAGAGAATTCTGTCTGTTTAGGGTGTCTGTCCTGAAAGCAGTTGTTCAACCCAGAATACAAGGAATGGAAGGAGCAATAATCTAAAAGGGAAGAATGATACCTGAAACCCTCTTGCATCAACAGCCCATATAAGAATAAGGAACAACACGATATAATAGATGTGCATGTGCCATAGCCTGGAGCGACTCTTCAGCTGCTCCACTGTAATTACGTGTGTGTGTGCTGTGAAATCAGTTCGTTTTTATTTGCTTTCATTATGAGTCATCGGTGGCACTTTAATTAAACATATGGCTTAATGGTCAGGATTGAATCAGAGAGACTGTAGAATCAGAGATCCAAGCTTCCCTCTGGCTATGCTTATTTTATCATCTTTCTGAGGCTAATAATAGTTTGAAGTACCATCAATGTAGAGATCATCTCGATAATCCCTTAAAAGCCGCAGTATTTTCTCCTTTGTGTTGTGATGAAAGTTCCTGTGGTTAACATTCCAAAGTAGGATTTGGACCTCATGCACCAAATTTGCCTCTTCTCCCTGCCTTCTTGTTTTTTGTGGTTGGTTTGTGGCGGTTGGTTTTGGTTTTTTTTGTTTTTACTTCTGTGCAATGAACCACTACGTCTGTTATTGTACAAATAGGTGTGTTCTTTATGCATGGCTTCACAAATTAGATAAAGTTTTTGGGGGATACAAATTGATCTTAATTCTGGGAGTTTTCTGAATTTCAGGTAGCAGATAATTTCAACCCCTAAACCCACAACTGAAGTAGCAGCTGATTAGAGGGTGAATCTGGAAAAACAAAGTCTGGAGTCTGGGAGTAACTCGAAACTTACCAAATAGATAGGAATGGAGAATTTGATGAGAAAACAGGCATGTGTGAAAATTTGGGTTTACAATTTAAATGGAGAATCCTAACAAATGCCTTTTGCTTCTTTGACAGGTGATGTTCTGTAATCCTGTCATTGAGAGGAAGCCAAAACTGCAGCGACAGAAACGCATTTTCCCCAAACAGAAAGGTGAGATGCTGGATAAGTGACTGTCCAGGATGAGAGCAGGGGTTTGCACAAGCAGGTTCTCCTGTTTTACTCAATCTGAGAGATGTTAAAACTCTTGCTAATTACTGTGTATGTGAAAGTTTGTTCAGTCACATGAGGGCCAGGCAGCCTGGCTGCAGGACCATCTGTAATGTGGTATTGTCATGGTGTTGCTACTCACAATTAACATTGCTAGGAGGATTTAATTGCCAGTTATTTAACAGACTTCTTAGCTCTGGGGCCTCCAGCATAAGAAGGTCATGGACCTCTTGGAGCAGGGAGGGCCACCAAGATGCTCAGAGGGCTGGAGCCCCTCTGCTCTGGAGACAGGTTGAGAGAATGGGGGCTGTTCAGCTCAGAGAAGGCTCTAGAGAGACCTTGGAGCCCCTCCCAGTGCCTTAAAGAGGTTCCAAGAAAGCTGGAGAGGGACTTTGACAAGGATCTGGAGTGACAGGACAATGGGAGAATGGCTTCCCACTGACAGGGCAGGGTTAGATGGGATATTGGGAAGAAATTGTTCCCTGTGAGGGTGGTGAGGCACAGGTTGCCCAGAGAAGCTGTGGCTGCCCCATCCCTGGAAGTGTCAAAGGCCAGGTTGGACAGGGCTTGGAGTGATAGTGGAAGGTGTTCCTGCCCATGGCAAGGAGTTGGAATTAGATGGTCATTAAGGTCCCTTCCAACCCCAACCATTCCACGATTCTGTGGGAAGATCCAGGACTCAAACTGTACTAATTTAACCAGCCATGCAGTTACTGATGAACAGATGTTGGAGGGTTTTCTGGAAAACTCTGAATTACAGAACACTGAGCATGAACAGGCTACTGGCTGTCTATCAAGTCTCTAGAGCTGGCATCTCAGATTTATGAGATTTATGGACTGGAATAGCTTGCATACTTTCTTATTTCTCTGCATATTCTTTCTTGTGAAGCTGAATAAGGTGAAACTTTAATACTGAGCTTTTGTGGCAGTGGGGATTAATAAGATTTTATATTTCTGCTCTTCAGGATGTAGTAAAAACAATGAAAATATCCCAAATGTTTTACTCTTTTTAACACATATTCAGAAACTTCCTGTTAGCAGGCTGCATAATTAAAATGTAGTGTTGAAAGAGAAGAAAACCCAACTTGAAATAAAATCAATTTTTAAAGTTCTATTAAATTTCAACTTGAGGATTGTTATGATATTATATGGAGCTGAACGTAGGTGAAATAGCAGATCTGTTTCATCATCATCATTATTAATCTTCATTCCCTGAAGCAAAGCCCATTCTCCCAAGGGTGAGTTACCCTTTTGGGGTAACCCACAGGTGTTTGGTTGAAAACTATAGTTTAATGCTAAATGAGACTGTAATTTGTGTGTTGTAATCTCACTGGTGTTTTGACTCTGACTCCTCCAGGGAAGGAATTTCTCCGAGCTCCTCAAATGAACATGAATGTTGCAGCTTGGGGTCGCCTGATGATGAGTTTCCTCCCTCCCTGTAGTTCCATCAGCACTCTGAGTCCCCCACTTAATGATCCAAATCAGACAGACTTTCCTCCAGTTTCTCCACAAAGTCATGGTGATTCAGTGTCCAAATTGAGTAGGTAAGTGATGTCCTGAGTGTTGTTGTGTAACACTCTGGAATGGGTGTAGGGTAGATCTTAAAAATCTGTTGCACCTTACTGAGGTGGAGGAAGACACTTGATGAGAAAAATGTATCTGTCTAAAAAAAAAGATGTATGGTTTTTGTGCTCTAAAGGAAAGAAAATTCCATTCATTAAATGTCTTCACCAGTACAGAGCTGATCTATGCCAGGTCACCATGTGATTGTTGTGATAAAAATGCACTCTGCTTTCATGAGTAATGTAGCACTCAGAATGGACAGAGCTGAGATTTTGAATGTGCTATAGAAGAAAATATCCCCCAAAATAACTTTTTTAAAATTGAATCAGTTGTTTTCTAAAGAGATTATTCCCACTGACGCACAGAACCTAGGAAAGAAAAAAAAAAAAAGACTCAGCTACTGTGTTGCTATTAAAATCAAGATTTCCTTTAAATTCTTGACTTATTTCTACATACCTGTGTTTCATTCATTTTATATCATCAGAGACCCAGTGTTGGAATGTGAGTCTAACCAACTTTAATTAATTTAGGAGAGACTATGTCTTGTTGGTACTTCATAGACTCTTGGTGTGTGTCAGGGAGTCCTGTTGTCCAGTGATTTGGACTGAGCTAACACAGCAGAGGTGATGCAAAGGTGTCTGTGTACAATGCTCTGCCCTAAGGCAAAATCTCTTTCAATTCTGTCTTACAAATGCAGTGACTTCCCTGTGGCCAAGCTTACATTTGCTGATGAAGCACCACCCAAGCCTCCACGCCTTTTTCTGGTGGCCAACTCCAAGGAATCAACGCCATCTCCTGCAGATTCTCCGGTAACCATCTGGGCTAATTGGGAGAGTTGTCTTTCCTGGCTGGTGTTCTTTCAAGGCTCTGTTCCTCTTATTTGTTTATTACTGAAGAAATTCACTATACTTTAGGCAGGTGCCTCATTAGCAAGCTGATCTCCAGGGATTCAGAATCCAGTGAGCTATTTTGGCATGGAGTCTTCAAGAAGAGTTGAACTTTTATTTTTTTTCCCCTCTCTTTTTTAAAATTATAACTTGCTTTTCTTGGAGAAGCAGTATGGGAGGTAGGTCAACATTGGGAGTTCAGGGCAAGGGTACAAAACAGACTGCACAGAGAAAGCAGGGAAGGAGGGTCAGCAGGCTTTCAGGAGCAGATGAAGTTCTTTGTCATTAAAGAAACTGGGCAAAACCAAGAGCAGCTCTACTTTTCTGACAGGGAGGAGCAGGAAAAATTGCTTTGAGCAGTAAAATGACCTGTTCTAGCACATTTTACCCTTTCTCATCTGGCTTTTTGTGATAGAGGAAACTGTATTCTTTGATCATTGTGATTCTTGACATGAGATGTGAGATGCCATATTCTAGGAAGGAAGTGTTCTATCCTAGACTTTTAAAGTGTTTGTTTTAAAAGATTTGACCCTATAAAAATTATTGTGCATGGGAATAGTTTTGTGTGCTCATAGATAATCTCTTTTTATGCTACTTACCTCCAAGCAGAGGCAATGACCATCTGCAAGAACTTGTCTATGGTTATGCTGGATCCTGACAGAGGAGAAAAGTTGGATATGGGTATTCAGGTTAGACTTGGTGATTTCAGAGGATGACCCACTGTATTTTTCTTTCTCCTCCTAGTGCCTGAAGAGACTACATGTTGAGGAGAAGTCTTGCAGCTCTCCTGTAACAGGATTTCCAATCCCAGCGTCTCCAAGGTAACTGAGGATAGCATGGGCTGTCTCAGGTCACAGATTAAAGAGTCACTGGGCTGAAATTTTTGAGCATGAAGTCTGAAATTCTGCTCAAGGTGTGCTTTGGTTTCTCAGCAACAAATTCTTAATGCTGAGTGTGGACAACACAATGAAAAATCTGCTCTGAACTTCACTTGTCTAAATGTCTGCTGTGTCTTATCTGCTCATTAACCCAAATAGTGAGCCTATTGATAGACTGTGCACTGCAGTGTAAGAGGTGATTTAGTAGAAGGTAAAGTCATTTAGCTGTCTTCAAGTGCTTCCTTGTGTTTGAAGTGTTGTGGTGTAGTATATTTAGATGTGTCTGTGTTCTAAGTACTACATTCCAGAACTACTTTTGGCATCCCTCACACTCTTCTATTTCTACTTATTTGCAGTACATTGTCTCTCATTACGATGGGAGGCATAAAACAGGAAGTTGATTATAGTCTGTGGCACTTATACAGACACATTTTGTATGTAACAGGGATACACAGCAGTAAATATACCCAAGACAAGTGAAAAACCAGTTTACTATTGTTGAACAAAGACTCACTGGAGAAAGCAGAAATAGCAAAATCTTCACGGACAGATACTCAGCTCTTCATTTCACTTACTAGAGGAGTATGGAGTGTCTGTTGCCTTTTAAAAATGATCCTGGACTAAAGCATTTAGGGTGTAGATAGTTTTTGGTTCTTTTTTTTTTTTTAATTATTTACTAGGAATTCTCTAGCCTGAGTTTCCTTGATAACACCTTATGGCTGACATTACATTCTATGGCATCTCTTTATTCAGCTGTTTTCTTCCAAGAACATGTTGTCTGTTGTCCCAGTGTGTTTTATTTCCAGTTCCTGCTTGAGAATCTTTATTCTTCTTACACCCTTGTCCTCCTAGCACTGTAGACATGTTCATGTCTGATTACAGTTGCTGCTAAGCCTGCTCAAAGGAGCGTAGGTGAAATTGAGTTTTACTGCCCCCAGGATGGGGGTGGAGAGGAACTAATCCTGTTATGGAAAGTAACAGAGAGCACAAGCCTAGAAGAGTCAGAATTGTTTCTCCTGTTGCCAGTACAGATGGAAGTCAGACTGCTGCCACTGGGAGCACTTTCCTTACATCAGGGTTACCTTCTTTCTTAAGTGGCAGAACAGCAACACAAGCTTTAGTTTCAGGATTAGGTGAGGAGTGGTTGGCACAGATGTTTGCTTTCCTTTTTGCTATACAGAGCTTCTGTCCTTGACACAAACACATACTCCTTTGTTATCTGCTCATGCATCTCTTGGGTATTGTCTCTCCTCTGTTTTTCTGCAGGAAAAGGACAGTCCATCTGGAGGATTTTCACTGCATCGCTATGTTGGGCCGTGGCCACTTTGGGAAGGTAGTAGAGAAGTACACTGTGGAGGAGGGCAGTGGTTGTGACAGTGGGGCTCTGCCTGGGGGTCTGAATAGAAACATTGCAGTACAGGAGAGATTTGTTGCAGTGCAGATACGGAACAAACCCAGCCCAGACACACAAGCAGCTGATAACTGTTGTTAACAGTCAAAATTCCTGAAGATTTGTGACTTCAAAGCCTGGAGAAAGCTCTTGTGAGAGTGCTAAATCAAAGCACACCATTACTATTCCTTTCATGAGGATCACTAGTGGAAGAGCTCCATTCCCAAAACTGTGCATAGCTCCTTCTGTGAGAACACTGAGGGGCTCCTAAAGCACTGGGCCAGCTGTGATAGTACTGTTTGGGAGAAGGACATAACTTACACTGACATCCTTCTGGACTGCTGCAGCACAAGGAGCAAAACAGAACTGCTCCATTTTTTGAGTTCCTTGAGTCTGGTTTGGAGGATGACTGTCTGGAGTAGATGGAAATAGTTGGTGTCAATTGGAGTTAAAGTAATCTGATAAGGAAATATGAGCTTGTTTGAAGTACAGCTTTTCTGTTGTCTTTCAGGTACTGCTGGCCCAATACAAGGCAACTGGGAAGCTGTATGCCATCAAAGCCTTGAAGAAAAAAGACATTATTAGGAGAGATGAAATTGATAGGTGAGCTTTGTTAAGAGATGGTACTATTGCCAGAGGCTACATTCCCTAAACTGTAATCAAATGTTAGCAGGTATGGTGTGTACTGGCTGTGGTACTCTTAAGGTTAAATGTGACCTTAAGACTTGAATAACTAAAATGAGAAATAAGGAAACTTAGAATGGTGTCTAACTTTTGTAAGAATGACACCTGAAGAACACTCTAAAACTCAAAATTTTGGAAGTATATAAGATAAGTATTATATTAACCCTCCCTTTTTTTTCTCTAATTTAGGATGTAAAGATTTTCTTCTTCATCCTCTCTCTCTCAAAACAGGCTTTTCTGCTGAGTCTGTTTAATGTTGACATTTTCGTTCTTTGAATCCTGGCAGCTTGAACTGTGAGAAGCGAATATTTGAGGTGGTCAATTCTTCTGATCATCCATTCCTTGTGAACATGTTTGCATGTTTCCAGACCCCTCACCATGCCTGTTTTGTGATGGAATACACTCCAGGTGGGGATCTGATGATGCGCATACACGAAGATGTCTTTCCGGAGCATATGGCACAGTGAGTTAGAATTAGTCTTGTCTCCAGGCACTGTAAATTTTTAACTTGAATCTCATATATTTCCTGATAACTATTTCTGTCTTTTAGGTTTTATACAGCCTGTGTAGTCTTGGGGCTCCAGTTCTTGCATGAGAAGAAAATTGTTTATAGGTAATGCAGCAGAGACTCAAGTATAAGACAGTTCAGCAACTTGAAAGTTGATTTTTCCTGTAGCTGTGTCTGGAGCTCACTCTCTTGCTGGGTTTCTAATCTTTCTGCCTGCCTTTATTTTCCCTGTCACTATCAGCATGTTCATCGTGCTCACAGTAGAGGAAGTCACCTAGAAGCTATTCATCTGGCATGTTGCAGGTGATTAATCCTCTGTGACATGTCAATACGTTCTGGGGGGCACCTGTAAGTCACTGCTTTCGTTTTCACTGGCATAGTCAGGTAATTTTTTACGCTGTTGTGGGAGCTCTTTTCCAGATGAATTAGCCCACCCAGCTCCAAGCTGCTTTGTGTGCCTTTTGTTTAGGGGAAAATATCAATCAGTTAAGGGCAATCTTCCAAATAATGCACTATTAAACCAAATGTAGACTTTAGTCACTCTAGATTTTATTCTCTTTATTAACATCTACCTTCTGCCTCCCGCAATAAAACATGTTGGGTGGCAATCCTCAGTCTTCATTCACTATTTTCTTTCATCTCCTTTGCCTGCAGGGACCTGAAATTGGATAATCTCCTTTTAGATGCTGAAGGATTTGTGAAGATCGCAGATTTTGGATTATGTAAGGAAGGTGAGTAACTGGAGAAGCTGAAATTGAGCCATCAGGATCAGTTTAGGATCTGGGCTTTAGCAGGTGTTTATGTGTAACTTGTATTAATCCCCATTTTAAAAATTAAAACCAAAAAAAGCTGAACAGCAAAAAAAACCCTCCTCTATCTGGCCATGATGAATTTGGGAAGAATATCTTGTCGTGTAATCTTCAGGAGACTTATGAAAACATTTAAAATGCGCTCCTTTGCTCAAAGGAGTCAGAATACAGGATAATATAAAACATGTAGATGAGTAAATGAGCAATGGAATGTGCAGGAAGTTCCCCTGGTTTTGCCATTTATTTAAGCATTGTCTGTGTATTTGTTATTTGGAGTTGTTGGGGACCTCAGGTTTCACACTCCCTGGCAATTCCCCTAGACCAGGTAACAACATCAGGTGACAAACTACAGCTTTCAGGAGATGAGGCTGCATCAGATCCATTCAGGAGCTTGTGCTGGATTTTACCAGAGTGTCCTTTTCCTACAGGAATAGGTTTTGGAGACCGGACAAACACCTTCTGTGGCACCCCTGAGTTTCTGGCCCCAGAAGTGCTGACGGACATGTCGTACACGCGGGCAGTGGACTGGTGGGGCCTGGGTGTGCTCATTTATGAGATGCTTGTTGGTGAGGTAAGGCCACCTTCCCTCAGGGGATCTCACTAACCAGGCTTGGGGACCTGACCACCTGAGGTAAAATTTTGCTAAATGCAGCCAACTATTTATTAGTACTTCAGTTACATTTTTCTCATTCATAGTGCTTGCCAAACAGTAATTAATCCATGCAACTCCCTGCTATTCTCATGCCTATTTAATAGTGAGGAATGGGTGCTATGTGGATTAAATAATAGAATGTCCTAATTGCAGTCACCATTCCCTGGAGATGACGAGGAGGAAGTCTTTGACAGCATTGTCAATGATGAGGTCCGGTATCCACGATTCCTTTCAACTGAAGCACTTTCCATAATCCGTAAGGTAAAGGGCTTGATGGGTCTCTGGGAGCCTGAGGAATTTGTATTTACTGTGTAAGTGGATCCAGAGTGGCTTGATTAGGATTGTATAGCATTTGTGTATGTAATCTGGAGCTAGCTGCCTACATAGGCTAAGGAAATATTTAAAATTTGCCCATATTTTCCCTTCCTTCTCTTTACATAAATGCAATCCTTCTGTGTAAGGATGACTAAGCAGGCTGCTTACTGTTCCTGCTAAGTATGGCACAGAGAAGTGTTGATTCAAGGGCAGAAATGTCAGATCCATTCAGTGGAGATGGCTGGATTCAGTTTTTGAGTGTGACCCCATAGTCACAGGTGCACAATTAAGCTGAGATGCTCCATGCAGTTTATGGCAGGTATCTTATTGCTGTTGGCAAATTGTTTACAAGGAGCTAGGTCTGAGTTGTTCCTGGGAAATTATGACCTTGGTGCAAAGTGAGAATGAGAAAACACCGAGGGATCAGTCCACCTCCTTTCTTTTGTTTTTCTCTCTGGAACATTATTTCTGTCTATCCTTGTTCCCACTGTTTAATTTAAACTGATATTTCTGCAGCTGCTTCGGAAATGTCCAGAGCGTAGACTGGGAGCAGGGGAAAAAGATGCAGAAGAGATTAAAATTCAGCCCTTTTTTAAGGTAGGAACTTGCTTTCTCTCCCATATTTCTTGCATTTGAGCTGAGAGTGATTTGCTCTCTGTTGGTATTGAGGCTTCTTTCCCTTTGTTATCAGGGTATATATGATAGTTCCTGTTGCACCTCATTGCTCCATTCAGGAATATGTGTGTCAAGTCTTGCTTGAAATGACATCCCCCAAGTCTGTTTTCTGGGATCTTTACACTTCCAGAGCCAGTTTATTTCTGATCGTGCTGCTTTTATGTACAAATGTACCTAACTTTAGAGATGTGAACGAATATTCCTTTTAAAATCAAACTGCAGCATCAAAGATGTTATCTAGTAATGACAGTGCTTGTCAGTCAGTCTTATTTGATCACCTGCATTTGCAGGATACACATGACTCTTAAGAGAAATGGAGGTTAAATTGCTTTGTGTCAGGGGTATGTGTCTGTTCCAGGTAAAGGTGTTGCCATCCCTCCTTATTATTGCTCATCTGCCAAAAGTTTTTAGCCTTATAACCCTTGTCTGGCTTTGCACTGGAGCAAGAAAAGAACTTGGATGTCAGCAGAAATTGCTGGGATTCACAGATCCACCTGGCCATGGCTGAGCTTGTAGTTTTGTCCCTCCTAAATACAGTTGTAGCTGTAAAATACACTGCATGGAATCTCTGCACTACCTCCTGTGCTGTTTGTTTTGGGCCTTTTTTCAGTTCTTTTTTTTTTAATTAGTAGAAATAACACATGTTGCAAATGATCCGTAAGGGAGGCTGCAATTCTCCCTCCGACTTCCACATTTCATAAATAATCTTTGTGTCAATCTGGCCTGTTCCCTTCCTTCTCTTACAGGGAATTGATTGGGATGCCTTGTTTGCCAGAAGGCTGAAGCCCCCCTTTGTGCCCACGTTAAGAGATCCAACTGACATCAGCAACTTTGATGAAGAGTTCACTTCCCAAAAGCCAATCCTTACTCCTCCTGAGGAGGTTTCTGTCCTAACCCGTAAGGAGCAGACTGTCTTCAAGGACTTTGACTTTGTTTCCAGACACCTTTTAGATCTGTGATTCCTGTGCTATAAAAACGTGAAGAGGTTGTCACCACCTTGAGAGAGCATAGAGAAGACTTTGCAGGGCCAGTGGAAAAGCCAGCAGGATTTGTAGTACAGGTAGTGCTGATGGTCCCAGGATGAGGTGCCCTGCAAGCTGAGTTAACCTGCTGTGGGTTTTCCAGCCTCGTTTGTTGGAAGGATACTGGATGTCAATTACCTTGAAGGAATAATTAATATTTGACTAGATGTATCTTCTTCCATCACTGAATGTAGATGAAATTTGGAATTTAAGCTGGACTTGATGAAATCAAATCATCTCTGCAACCCAGGTGACTCTTTGCAAAAGGCCTAAGTAAGTAGTGTGACTTTTTAAAGTTGTAGCATAGCAGGGGAATGGCCACTTCTCACTCATTTTCTAGAGATGCAGCATTCCCTCCCGGTAATGATTTTATGCCATTTCCCACTCATAAAAATGTGGATGCCAGACAAGGCATGGATTTTAACACTACCAAGACAATGATGTTTGATAATGATCCAAGTGATTTATTGGAAGGAAAATGAGTCTTTCTACTTAAGGATGCCAACTTTTAGCTATTGTTTTTAATGATATCAAACCCCACAGCTTTGCACATGTTTTTTTCTTTTTTGAAAATAAAGATACCTTTCCATATAATAAATATTCAGCTTTTCATCTCCTTTGTGTCAGCTGAATCTTTCAGATCAGGACTAACCAAAATGCTCAACAGGCAGGATTTTAATTTTCTCCGTAAGTGCCAGTAGTAATATTTTCTTTCTTTCTTCCTTCTCACTCAGGTTGTCTATGTATATATTGCACGGTGTCATCAGCTGTCAGATACCAATGACTGCAGTCAGGTTATCTCTCCACAGATTTTATCAGTGTATATATCCTGTATCATTTTTGGGGACAGCTAAGTAATGACAGTCAGTATTGGAAAATCAGTGAGTTAAAGGTGATTTCATTACCTTGTAATCTATCTTGTAATTATACTTGATAAGATACATTTTCATCTCTTAAATTCATAATGTTAGCTCACTGGGCAAAAAGGGAAGGGTTTTTAGAGATAAGGCATCTGATGCAAACAAGGACACAATCATTGCTCTTTCAGTTTGTCTTCACCAGATGGAAACAGAGTGGGACTAAGGCAGCTGTGCTGTAGCTGGACACAAGGATCTGGGGAATTGTTAAGCCAAGGCTGGTCCCAGTGCTTCAGGATTCAGTGAGGTAAGAGCTCTGTTTGTGCAAACCAGGGATATTTCACACTCACCCTAGATTTCCTATTTTCAAAGCCAAGTATAGCTGCTTCTGAAAATTCCCGTGTACAAAGATCCTTTCAACCTCCTGCTCACCCTGGCAGTTCACTGGCCTGTTTGGAGCAGGATACACATTTTCCTCACTCTTGTTTGAGTGGTAGCAGTTGCTGTTGGCCCCTGTGGTGTGTTTTGTGGCTTTAGTTCAAGGCCTCTGTGTGAGGTGGGAGGTAGCACAGTGGATTGTAAGCACATGTAAAATGTAGAACTTGGGTTCAAAGAGAGAGGCATAGAGAATTTAAAAATGCATATTTAATCTTTTATTTTATAATTTATGGTTGAGTAAAAAAAATTATAAATTAACACCCAGGAAATACCAGAAATAGAGAGCAAAATGCTTTGAGCTGTTGTACCTGCTGATGAACTTTCACGTGACTGATACCTGAAGAACCTGGAATTACAATGTGACTCATGATCCACTTTAGCAGGTACCACAGCAACACAAGCAAACTGCAGAATCCTTCTGAACGGTGTAGCAGTGTTACAAAAACAATCCTTGGCGTTCTGATATTCCTCTGATAGAGCTTCTACCCTGATCAAACCAGACTGTGCACAGATTACAAACTCTGGAGCTGGTCAAAAAAGGGATCTTTTGCTGCAATTAAACTGCTTTTGGACTGTTGTGCAGTGTTAACAACTACAGTGTCTTTACATGAGTGTTTATCAACTTTAAACCCTGAGTGCTTCTGAGTTGGTGTTAATTCCTGAGCCAAGACAATTAAGGCACAAGGTAATTTTAACTAACATTTTGTTGTGGTGTTTTTTCTTGTTTTGTTTGGTTTTGTTTTAACAGAAAAGAGTTAGGACTAAAATTCACACCACGGCCTTTTTTGTTGTAAAGCTAAGATCGGTCATCCCAAACTTCCTTTTAGTTCCCCATGGAAATCTGAAGTATGACCTTTTATTTCAATGGAAAACAGGTCCTCTTGCTGCTGTCCTGAAAGCTGTCATCATCTCTCATCTCAGTTAATCAACCAGGACCTGGCAGCTTTCCTCTTGCATTGAAATGGTATTCTTTTATTAAAATGTCACTAATGAGTTGAGGTAGTAGTAGTTTTACCAACATTGTTACTTGAGTTAGGCATGGGGTGCCCACCTCTGCTACTGCTTCTCTCCCGAGCTACAGCAGAGGCCTGAGCACGATGTGATCTGCAGAAAGAACTCAGTAGCCAAGGATTACTTTTCTGTCCAAAGAAAAGTGATGGTATCATTCTTCACTGACTTGATTCAAAAGAGTGAATTGTTAGCAGCAACATCAACTTAAAAAGCTGTGAGGAAGCTGCTCAGGGCATCACAAAGTACAGGTTAATTATCTTGTAAGATTAACTGGGTGTCTTATAGCTCTTTCTCATGCACGTTAACAGTATTAAGCCTCAAGTCTTTGTGGAAAGCATTATGTTGAGGCATGTGGACAAAATAAAATTTGCTTTTGACTGTAAATATTTACACAAATATTACTCTTACATGCCTGATGCTACTGCCAAAAGGCACTGCAGTTCTCACAGTCAGAACTAGGCTGAAAAAAGGCCACAGGAATTACACTGATCCTGGCTGATTTTATCTGTAATTGCTGCTGTTCCCTAGCAGCAAAAGGTGAGGGAGATCTTGGAGAAGAGAAGTGAACACGAATACTCACACTAATCTTGCATTTCTTCTGGAGAGATGTGGATGCCCTTAACAAAAGGAAATAAATTTAAAGAGATGCTTTGCTCAGTCTGGAAGTCAGTTTTGCTGGCTTTAGCCTTCCCAGAACTGGATTCTTGCCTTTGACAGTGTTATTTATATACAAAAAATACCCCTGACTCTCCCTGAAATGTAATTTGCAGATGAAGAGGTTGTGGAGCAGGTTGCATAGTCCATGACATTAAAGTTCAGTGCAAGGAAACAGCAGCCATTGCATTAGCAAAGCTTTACCCAGCAGCCTACCAGGTGTGTTGGCACACTGGGACTAGACAAGCTCACTGTTCTTGTGAAAATAGATTTTCTCCCATGCAGTGAGGTGGCGTGAACAGAAGAATCTCCAGAGATTGAGGATTATCCCTTGGTCAAAGGGGTTCTCCAGCTCGGAGTGCTGCAGGTAGGAGATGCGGTGGTGTGACATGAACTCCCAGGTCGTGGTGTTGCATGAGATCAGGTACAGGTGGGACACAAGCAGCAGCAGGACCACGATGGTGAATATGAATATCAGGAGGAAGGACACAAGGAGGAAAATGTTGTGCTGCAGCCACTCTCGAGATTGTTCAAAGTAGAGGCCTGACCTTTCAATTCAAACAGAAATAAATCTGGAGTTAAAGAAGCAGAACCAGTTTCATAAACTAAGCAAACCTGATGACACATTTAAGTTTGATTCATAACTAATGAGCTGCTGATAATCCTCTACTACAGAGAGTTAATATACTATGAAGTCCTGAGAGACTGTGCCATAGGGATTGGAATCTAAGTTTAGAAGATGCTGGTTCCTCTGACAGCTGTGAGACACAATCACCCTGGGTTAACTCCTCTCCTGAACAGCTGGAACCCTGTTGGAGTTTCCAGCACTTGAATGTGTAAACAAAGATCGGGTTACCATCACGGAAGCGAAATGAACAATGAAACCTAAATTATCAGATTCTGCTCAAGATTAGGGGGCTCCAGGATGCAAAAGAGTGCGAAGATCCAAAGCCAGTCCAGCCACTGCTATGTTCTATGCCAGCCTGAGGAGCACCACAACTTTCAGCAGTCTCAGAGGTCCAAATGCCATCTCCCAGCCTTACCAAGCAACCTGGCCTCCCCAGAGCAGAACCACAAGCTGCACGCTCAAGTAGAGTATGAAGAGGGGGTGATTCCTTTCTCCTACACAGTTCTCAAGCCAGGGGCAGTGATGGTCATAGCGCCGCACGCAGTGCTGGCACAGCTGGCAGTGCTTGGCTCGCATGGGTTGCTGCAAAACACAATCAGGAAAAGAAAAAACCCACTGGCTAAAGTTTGTGGCTGTCCCACTCCTGTTTGGTAGACGACAACATCATGCAAATCTGTCTGTCTCCATAACATTGTCCCTAAAACACTCCCTTGTGAGACAACATCAATATTGCTAAGACAAATCAAAGGGACTGTGATTCTCCTGGTGAAGACCCCAATGGATGGGATTCAAATTAAGTGCCTCTCCCCCACTCCTCCTATCTACACATTTTTATTATCTACCTATTATAGGAAGTCCAGTGTGCCAAGAAGGGAGACAAAGCCAATCAGTGTAGTCAGGAAAGCAGAAGCAGAGAATTGAGATGAAAAACTAGGACTGCTACTATCAAATAGAGCGGGCAGGGATGGGATGTTTTTTGGGGATGCACAGAGAAGAGCCTCTATGTGAGTACAAGACAGTTGCACAGAAAACAGCTCAATTACCAGGCACAGAGAAGGTGAAAGAACTGGCTGACAAAAGTAGTGCTTCCTAGGATTTGTCCCCTGCAGTGTATAAATCTTTGCCAGCTTTTCCTCTTGCAATAAGCTCATTCTTCCTGATAGATACTCTTTAGGAATTTATGGAAGCTGGGGTAATGCTTAATTTCATTAAACTGATAAGGATCACTCTGAAAACAAGCCTTTCTAGGCTTTAGGCAAACTGTTTTAAGAGCTAATTTCATTGCTGTAATTTCTCCTTCATGATGTCTTTTACCATTCAGGCCAATGTTTTGTTGTTTTACGGCCTCTGAGCAAGTTCACAACAATGAGCAATTCCCATGACACACTCAGCTGCCTTTCTGACTATCAAGGCATTTTCAAAATAACTTCTTTGATAGTACTGCAAGGTCTGGCTGACATGGCAGTAAGAATGTGGAATACAATTTTCTCATGGCAAAAAAAGATTCTTGTTTCTATAAGCCAGCAGGGACTTGTTTCAGCCTTGGCAAACTGGCCTATGTGCCAGTGTCCATCACTACTACTTGTGTAGGTACACAATCTGCCCAGCCTCCTCTTAGCAGCAATGACAGACCAGAAAAATACCAGCAACAGCAGCTGAAGAACAATATAAGCTTTCAAATCACTCATCCCCTCCTCTTCCAGCGTGTTCTGGATGCCCACCTTCACCAGGCAGTAACCACAGCGCCGCAGCTTAATGTCACCTGGAATCTGAGGGATCACCACACCTTGTCCTTTATCCTCACCTTCCTACAAAAAAGAGAAAGGGAGGGACTGAGGAGAGTTTCTGGGCTGCTCTCTTGGCATGACTGAGCTGTCTTGCTGCATCCTTTTACTCGACAGTTCCACAGTGCTTGTTATCTCTATCATTAGGAAGGTTAAACAAAATAATTCCTTAGAATTCCTACAGAAGCTGCAGACAGCTCTAGTACAGTGAGAAGGAACAGGTTACTGTAACCCTCCAAAGGATGTTTGCACAGAGGCAGAAGTAACTGTGGACAAGATACACTCTGGGACAAAAACAAGGTTAAACTTCACTTCTAAACACAGTAACAATGTCTTTTCACTACGAGCAGTGCTACTTAGTCATACACAGCCAACCCTGACATTAATGATGGATGACTAAGATTGACAATGCTTTTGTCCTACACAGTCTGTAAGGCAGTGAACCTCGAGCAGTTACTGAAACTTTGCATCTCCATTTACTTCACTGTAACTTGTTTGTGGATGTGTCCTCTGAGAGGGCAACAAATCCATAAAGAGTTCAATAAATAGAGCTCCAGAGAGCACTGTCTGCCAAGCCTGCCCTTCAGTTCGGGGCTTTTTTTGCACTTGTAGCACTTAGCAGTGGTTATCATAAAATAGGTCATGTATACATTCCACAGGGCACTGCAGCCTCTGCTCTAGGAGAGAACTTCGGCTCAGATGGCACTGTCACATACAAGGGCAGTATGGTGTGAAAGGCACGTTTAAAGCCTGTAAACCCTACTGCTGTTACAAAATACCAGTGTGAGACAGTCTGTCCTCATCTCCAACGCTCTGTGCATGTGTCCTTCATGCCAGCACAACAGAAACTGTGTCAGATTGTTCTTATCTACCAGAGTGGAAAAAGTAGAAAAGCCTATAGACTTTACAGCTACTCCACTTTGTTCTATTCATGAAGGGATTTACCTTCACTTCCTCTTCAGGCTTAACAAAACCCGGATCCATGAGAGACACCTTGAAGTACAGCAGGACCGAGCATAAAACCAGCAAAACGAAGATCAGCGGCTGCAGCAGCTCCCCGCGCTCCTCTTGCTTTTGCAGATCTGAAAGGTACCCAAAAAAGACAGAGAGCAGCAGCTCCTTGCGAAGCGTCCGGGATTTTTCTCTCTGGCCTCAGCAAAGGGGTCCCGAATCTATGAAGAGGAAACGGGGGGAAACCAGGCGGAGAGAGGGCGCGGGGCGAGGGAGGAGAGGCGGAGAAGGGGCTCCCCAGACCCCCCCGCCCTCGGGGCACCCCGGGCCGCGGCCAGGCGCGAATCGCCGTGTCCCGCACGGCCCGGCCGCGATCCCCGTCCGCGATCCCCGTCCCCCGCCGGCCCCCGGGGGCGGAGCGGCCCCGGCC
>VZRO01006863.1:121946-143184 GCA_013397915.1 Daphoenositta chrysoptera | reverse complement strand
TCCCGATCGCGGGGCGCGGCTCCGCTGTCCCGGGCTGGGCACGCACCGTGAACCGGGGTCACCCGGCTCCCTTCGCCCCCCACACCGCCCCGGCCTTGTTGTGCCCTGCGGGGCCTTTCCCCGAGGAATGTGTCTTCCCTGAGCCCTTCCCGCGTGTCCTTCCGCCCGAACCCCGGGCTCTGGAGCGCAGGGCTGGGGAAAATGTTAAGATCCTCCGCTACCCCGGGGCAGACTCTGCTGGGTGTACAGAGCCTGGGAGGGTCTGGTAGTGATGGATCGGGCAGCAGGTGCCGTTCAAAGGCTCCTCGAGGCCATTCCTGAGGTGCTACACTCTGCTCTCGCCAAGGTGGTTATTCCATGTGTGGGTTTCCATCCCCCGGGAAGGAGAGCAGAGAGGCTATGCTGGCTGGAAAGAGCTACACGGCCCCATTAACCGAACAGAGCCTGGAAAATGTCTGACATAACTCGAGGAGGGATTTGATCCGGTTGGGATGTCTGCAGTCAAGAGGCTCCTGACTGGGTGAGGTCCCTGAACTCCCCCGAGGGCTGCCCAGGGAAGCAGGTGTGTATAGACTCTTCTCAGCTGGAACAGACACCTAAAAGCAATTGAATTGCACCTGAGATGCGTTTTTCTCTCTTGCCAACAATAAAAAACGCCAAGGTGACTATAGCACATATATATTTACACTTTGAGTGTCTAAGGGAGATGAATGTCATCACAGGTCTGTAAAAGTTCCAAAAGCAGTGCTTTCTCTTTTAACTCCTTTCACTTTTAACATAGATATACCTTGTTGCTTTTGTTACCTTCTTTCCCAAGGAAATTTTGAAAGAAATACCATATTCTTTATAAATTTACCCTCCAGCACCTGACAAGTAGTTGATTCCTTGGTATTGTTTGCCCACAAATTGATTGTTTTATTATCTTTGCATGAGTTACTGGCCATCTGCTGATGCCAGGAAAGCACCTGGTTGTGTGGGTCACTTAAATGGTTTACCTGAGACAGCTGGGTTGAATGGTTAATAAATCGGTAATAAAAATTGTAGACTAAATTTCCAGCAATCATTCAAACCCTTTTGGTTTTTGTTTTCTTTTTCTAGGTAAATGCAAAGCCTACGGATCCCTTTCCTCAGACACCTCAGGCTGTACTGGTGCTCGGAAAAAGGTGGGTAGTGTCTTTCCTTCTTCACAGAGAGGTGTAAAATTTAAAGCTTAATGAAAGCAATTTGAGTAGTAATAATATTATCCATCTAAAAGTAGAAACATTTTGATGTTCTAGAATAATCTGTCCTAAGGAATGTATTCCCACTCTCTTTATGATTAAAATAATTTGGTGCATGTTACTCTTTTTATCTTCTCCTTCAGATTTGAAACCTGTCTTGCAGAGATCACAGCTTATCTCTTTCTCAAGGGTTTCAGCCTCAGTGACTGGTTGAAATTAGGCTCAGTTCCAGAAGGTCTCTACTACCAAGTTTCTGAGTGGAGAATCTTGGTTCCTATGGCATTCCAGCTAGGAATCCCGTGCTGCTGGAAGGCTAAGGTATCTCTTTGTACTCTTACAACAGGGCATGTTCTCAGAGGCAGTTCAGTTTCATACAAATGCTCCTCCCATCCTGTTCACCGTGCTCCTTTAGACTCCTCAGTGACCACTGAATTAACTGGCACTGAGCCCTTCCAGGACCAGGGTCTTAAGAAGAAAGTCACACTGGCCTTAAAGCAGATTGGCTTTTCTTAAGGGCTCAGATCCTGCCCCTTACAAAGCCCAGGCTGTGGAGTGTGAGCTGCAGATACATTACAGACTTCAGAGCAATCTGGACACTCAAATGTTGTCCTGATTTTTTTCTCCTCTCACACAATTTCCTAACAATGCTCTCTTCCTCCACGGCTTTCTTCTGTTGACAAGTAGTATTGTATCTTTGGGAGTGATGAAAGGCAAAGGCACTGAACAGCATCATCAACACGTGGCAGTTCCTTTCATTTTTAATTAAATATGTGACAGCCAATGGACCAATAATGTACCTAAATAAACCACATTCATAGAACAAAGGAAGAAGACACTCTTGAGCTCTAGGTTTAATACACAGAGGGTATCCAATGGATACAACAGAAAAGTTAATTCATTCAGAATTGTAAGGAAGCAACACTTGTGCATTTTGATTTTTTCGCTCAGTTTCACCAGGTACAAACATTTGAACCAGGCCTCAGCATCAGGCAGCTCCATGGACAGAGTAAAAGGAGACACTTGCTCATTATAACTGAGGGTATTTTCATTGCAAAACAAAGAAATACATATTTAGTTAGCTTAAAAACTTTTTTTAAAACAAGAAAAGAGTTACAGAGAGAATCAGTGACAATTATGTAAAATCAAAACAGTCTGCTAAAGCAGAAGTGTTTCAGTTCAGCAGAACATCTCCCTCATTCCTTAAGTGCTCTCTTCTCCTTCAGCCCCCATGTTGCTTTTCATCCATTCCTGATGATTATTGCCCTCTGTGCTTCATACACATGGTTGTCGTGGAGACCAGCTGTTTCCCTACTTTTAATTCTCTTTTTCCAGCACAAGCTGTCCTCTTAACACCTGAGCTGTGGCAGACTCCTCCCTAAACAGTCTCAAGGAAATGTCTTTTCTATTGATAGTGCCTGACTGCAGTGCCCTCTAGCTCTTGCCCTACTGGTAATAAATTGCCTTCTTCAGGTAATGAGAGGGAATTGACTCACAGCTCCAAGACTTTTCTTCCCACTCATCTTTTGCAGAGAGCAGAGTGACAGCAGCAGAAGTCCAGCCAAGGTGACAAGTTGGGTAGGATTCAGTGCTGAAGAGAATAATTTTAATAGGGAGGTGCAGGGAAACAGCAGCCATGCTGCAGATGAATTCTGATTGCCACAAATACCAGTGCTAAACTTTCTTGGCTTGGTCTAGATGAGAAAGTCTGGTGCTGCTGGGTGTTAAACGTCATCCAAGTAGATGCCAATCCTTATGAGCAATTCCTCCCACAGATCTTGTAAAATGGAAGCACTGGTGGGAAGTTGCTCACCAATTTGCTCTTACCTGCTCCAGAGAACATGGACACCTGGCACTGCTGGGTCACTGAAAAGGGCCACTGAAGGACAGGGCAGCCTCCAGCCAGGAAGGAAACCACACACAGTTCAGGGAGAGGATTCCTCTGTTGGCACAGTCTCTGCAGGGAGCTACTGAGTTGTGCTCATGCTCTGCTTGCCAAGCTTTGGAATATTAAAGGAAATGTAGTAGAGAAAACATGAAGAGTCTGAGCGGGCCAACAGCTACTGAGCACAAGGAGCCTCTCTGCAATATCCTTACATGCTATGAACTTCTCACCAGCTGGATTTTCGTGTGAAAAATAGAACCCATTCTGGTTTTCTGAGTAGGGTTGGTCACTGGCTGTATAATTTTGTGTGGAGTTGAAGTTTCCTGGCTTGTTCCTTTGATCCAGCAAAGCTGGAAGTCATGAGAGGCATCCCTGGAGCAGTCAAGCATTTCAGGGTATCCAACTTCCCTTTTTACATTAAACCTTCATAAAAAATCTGCCACTTTGCCCTCCCCTCCTTTGCAGAGCATTGATATGATGTCTGCAGGCAACTCTCCTGTTCTGTCCTCAGCTCTGGATCTATGGCACCAGTTAAATCCTTGCCACTGAAAAGTGCTTTCAGGTCGTGCATTATGCCTGTTTTTTCATTTAGGGAAACTGAGGCCCAAATTAGTTTCAAACTTCCAATTACAGGAATTCTTGGATTGTGCTCAGAGGATACCAGGATACTTTTCCCTCTTTGCTCCTTACTGAAGGGAAAATGTTATTTTTCAGCTCACAAAATCTTGAAGACACTGAAGCTTGTAGGCAAAGCTCATGTTACTCTAACAGGGATGTTGTTCCTTTCAATGTGCTGCCTCAGGCATTTACCTTGCTGGTGGCCTGACTCAGAATCTTAGGTGAGGCTTTCTGCAACAGCCTAGCTACAGTTCCCTCTTTCCCCTGGGACTGGTGACAGATTTCAACAAGCTGAGCTTTTCTGGCAGCCTGGCCTGGTTCCATTCATCTCCTTATTGCTGGGAAATTGAAATCTTTTCATCCTGGTTCAGGCTGAGGTGCAGCTTGCTGAGGGTCTGTGAGCAGTGAGGACAGAGGTTACCTTTACAGTGGGAAATGGCTCTGATACAGTGTGGATCTTGTTAGTTTGGGATGCAGCAGGTGAGACTCCAGTAACTGCTCAATTTGTGGAAGCACTGGTCTGGAAAATCCAAACCTTTGGGGTCTCAAGGCAGATAAAACCAAGCCATTGATTGTTCATTAGCCTTGATGTAGTTGTGACAAAATCTCAGAGTAGAGCCCAACTGCTTGGCTTGGATTGCAATGAGAGGCTGGGATCTGCTCCTGCTGAGATGGGAGTTCCTCAGCTCCACTGTCTCCCCAGCGTGGCAGCTGCTTTCTGGGGACAAGGGCTTCTGATACCTCACATCTGTGATGTGTCCCCTTCTGCTCTACTCCCACCTTGCCAACATGGTCAGAATCTTGAGTGCTTTTTGTCAGGTGGCTCAAGATTTTAATGGAAGGAGCTTTCACTACGTGGGCATTGGAAAGGAAGCAGATGTGGTGGGTGGCACTGCCACGTGAAACAACTTGCCAAGGACAACAGCACTAAATGGGGAATTAAAGAACAAAGCCTGACTCCCCTACCAACCAAGGCTGTATTTGTAGCCCCTCTTAATTTTGCATCTAGAAGGATGATTAGCAAATATTACACAGAAAACATATCTTGAAATAAGCATCCCCATCTCAAAGCTCATAGGGACATGAATTCTTGGGAAACAGGAACAAGTGAGAGAGAAAAATACATTTCAAAGGACTGCAAAAAAGTATAATTTGTCAAGTTTTGCAAATATTATGAAAACAATTTAAAAGTGACACAAAAATATATATAAGTTTGAAAAATACTTAAAAGAAAAAAGTACAGATCTCACAATACCAAAACAAATGACGTATGGTTAAAAAGAAAAAAAAAAAAGACATTGAATAACACCGTATTGGCAGTAAAAGTAAACCTCTCCAGGCAGTTGTGTTCTGTCAGTTAAAGTGTCAGTTTGTGGATCAAGGATCTGTCTCTAACGTGCTCACAAGGACAACACGAACTCTGAGCATTAGCAGAACCTCATAGCAGCGACTCAAATCCGAGAGCAAAGTGGACAAGGGAAGAGAGCAGCGTGTTACTGTGCTCTGAGGCCTGAAATGTCCCAGCCTGCCTGGCCATGGGCTCACCTTCCTTCTAGCAGGCACAAAACCTTTTCTGAATCCCTTCTAAGGGAAGATTTGTGAATTGTCAAAGAACTGTGGTGAGCAGTGGGCTACAACATGGACAACTGTACTGTTGAGTGCCTGGCTGGGAGGCAAACCTTGGCCTTCAACTTCTTGAGCCATTGCAGGTCTGGAGTGTTACAGGTGAAGAGCAGCTCAGTGGGACTCTCCTCTCACCTGTGTCACACAGACTGGAGTAATGCTGCTGATGGGAGTGGGACTGCACTGCTAAGTGCTTCTGGGAGTCAGATAGGAACAGGGCCTTCTGCTTCCGAGAAAAAGGGGAAGATGTTGGGGTGGACAAAAGGAGTTATTTCCTGGGATTGCCCTTCAGAGGGTGTCTGGAAGACTCCCCCCACCTCCAATTCCAGCAGTTGTGCTGCAGTGAGCTTCCTGTGAAGGGAGATTATGATGCTACTGAGCACAGCTTGTGATGACACAGACTGAGAGAGAGCAGAACAGCTCCAGTCCCTTCCTGGGACTTGCACAAGGGGGTGCAGCTGCTCTGGACTGGGGCCTAGCAGAGTATATTATGCAGAGGGAAATACTCTGGCTTTGTAGCCCTTCCCCACAAATTAGAACACAACTGAAAAAGGTGGTGAAGGACTGGAATGCAAATGTGTAGCCCTTAATGAACAAACCTTGTGCCTTTTTGCACAGGCTCCCTTTGAGAGAGAAGCTCTGTGTAGCCAAGAATGTGTAACTGGTTTTACTGGTCACCCCTGACCTTCTGAGGCTGGGTGGGCTGGCAGATCCTACTGTAATGCCAATGGGGACAAAACAGACCTCTTGACTTTATTAGGAATGTCTTATTTCCAAATGACCCACATAGAATAAGTAATGCTTCCATTAATGTGAGCCTTAAAAAGCCCTTAAGGGAGTGAATTAGCTTAAAAGGTCTTCTCTAGTTTCTGCATTTATAAGTCTCACTAAAAGGTCCGTTCTTTTGGTCTGTCTCTCTGGTACTGTGTCCCCCAACCTCTCTAACCAAATAAATAACTCATCACTGCCTGTCACCCCACTGAGCAGCCAGTGCTGATTCAGGACTGGTGTTCTTGCAGACATCACAGGACCTCATGCAGTACAGCAAAAGGGAATTTTCTAAAAAGTGGGAAATAAACATGTCACACTAGTGATCACACAACTAGGTCTTCAAGCTCATGGTCATTTGAGGCTCTCTGTGTGGTCTAAAATAAAAAGGTTAAAAGATACATAATGTAGTTGTCTTTGTTTTTTGTTTTCTTTTTATACAGAAATCATACACACGGAACTTCAACCTGAAACTTCATAACAAAAAAGTCCACTAAGTTAAGGAAAGCATTTTGTTGTGCAAAAAGTCCCTCCCCCCTCCCCTATTCACCTTCATCTACTGAGGGTCTCACACACACACATAAAGTTTCCTTCCAACGGGCGAGTTGGTAAGAAAGAGTCCTCCCTATGTACAGTGAGTTAGAGAGAAGCTGGATACAGTGCTGGCAAGAGGCATTGGGTGATTGCCTCTATCTGGAAGTGTCCATGTTCTCCTCCTTAAAGTTACTGCAGTGCTCTATAACTTTCCTATGGATAAAACAAGGACAAGGAGAGAGGGTTTAGTTTAAAGCTTATTGCATCTCAGCTGTGGGACAGTAAGGTAAGAACTGTCCCAGAGTTGATTTCTGTGTAATTGTGTCCTGTTTGTATCTGAGACACAAACGGTGTCAAAACCAGTGAACTCCACAAAAGCAGCTCCCAGTTTGGAATGTCAAGTTACAGTAGTGCACATCCAGATTCAGTTATGACCATTCATTCATCACCCCCATATTCAAAACCTCGGATGCCTGTAAATCCTACCAGGAAACACATGAATACAGAAGTTTGTCCTTCACTGTGCTGTCCCCTGTCCCATCCCACACACTGTGTGTAATTGTGACTGTCTTCTGCAGGTTCCAGTCCCCTCCAGCATTTAGCAACCCTTCAGCTGTGGGAATACCTGCTGCCCACTCACCAGGTATGTATTCCCTGATCTCTACCTCTCTCTTCCTTTCCTCCTGCAGGTATGAAATTACAGCTCTCACTTTGCCAGTGATCAGAAACTGCAGGTGGCTTTTACAACTCTGAAAGGATGACTCCAAAGAAAGGTGTCATTGCAAGGGTGATGGACTCTACCTTCTGCAAAATGCTCTCATTTTAACTGTGCAGTTGGCAGTTCAGTGACAGGCCAGTATGATTCTGAAGACAGGCAGCCCACCCAAGTATGGGGAAAAGTGATAACTGGATGCTCTTGGCCTAAGAACTGCAATTAGCCATGTGGCTCCCTTGCTCAGCAAGCCAATCTACAACCCAGTTGCCTGGCAATGATCTGTGTGTACTGCCCACCTATTAACATCTCTAGTCTTCTGTTTTCATCCTCTTTTTCCTCTGCTTCACCTGTGTTCACTTCACACCTCTCATACACATCACTACAGGCCTTGCTTTGGTAGCCTCACTTCATGTGGAAGAATTAAAAACTAAACTAGGGCTAAACTGAGAGTTTGTGATGGTGCACTGGTGTCCTACCGGGCCATTTCCTTGGTCTCTTGTCGTGCTGAGGCCATTTTAATCATGTCCTTCAGGAGAGGAATCCCACCTTCTTTGATCAGCAGTGGGCAGTACTTGTCAGCTGCAGAGAAAAGAATAAAGCAGGTCCTTGTGAACCTTCACAACAGTGGTACAAAGGGTGGCAGGAGGGGAAGGAGAAGGATCAAGACAGTGAAGAAATTTCCTACACATCAATTCTAATTAGCTTTGTGTGGCTGTGCCTGGACATTCCTGCATCATTCAAAGAAGGTTTTCTCTACCTACATAGTTTATCTGGGAAGGCTTTTTCTTGCTGACAGTCTAAGGTCCACCCCCTCAACTTCTACAGTGCAGGGAATATGATTTCAAAAAGAGAACTTACGGTAGACAGAGACCAGGTTGTAGAGTGCCCAGGTGGCCCAGTGCTGGCTGACTGGGGAGATCCCTTGTGGAAGAAGTCGAAGGATTGGTTCAAATGACCTGCACAGAAATATTACAGAAATTGTTAAAAATCCAAGAGCTAATTCTTTCAGCACCTTTGCCACTCACAGCAATACAAACTCTCTGCTCATAGATACCACAGCAGTAAATCCATTGGCACGTCAAAGATGTTGGCACCAAGGCTAAGTCTGTGTCCCAGGGCAGTGCTGGCAGGATTACAGGCCCCACCACTTCAGCACAAACACACTCCCCAGAGAAATAGCTGCAATGAAGGCAACTGAGCCCAGGAACTGATCTCCAGCCTCCATCAGGCATTTTCTCACAAGAGCTGAAATCCAGCAGCACTGATCAGTTTGAGGAGGGACAAAGCCAAACTATACCCAGGCAAAGCTGGCTGCACACGTGCAAGGGTTGCTGTGTTTCTTCTGACAACAATACTACACTGTCTATACTGTAAACAGGCACTGGAATGCCAGTTCTGGATCCCTGCCAAGCACTGAGGGAATTCTGAGTATCTGATATCCTCTTACAGGAAGGGGTTTAGAGGATTCCAGCAGTTGTATTAACCTTTGAAGGGATTTCTGGTAACTGTATCTAAATATGCCCCAGAGAAGAGTGAAAGCATGTGACTTTGGGAAGCAAACAGACTTAAAAGGACAGACTGCAAAGGACAGCAGTATCAGAGGAAAATGCTTAGGCAGTCCCAGACAGATCATGGTCGTCCTGAACTACTCAATTTCAGCAGAAACATACAGGAGTAATTCTGCTGGGCTGCCAAACTTCTTCCATAGGAATTGTCAGGTAAGGTGTCTAATTTCAGCATCTTATGTAACAAGTTTCAAATGGAGATGTAAAACCCTCACTAAAGAATATGTCCCTGAGGATGTTTCTCCTTCACTCTGATCACAGCCTCCTGGCTCTGAGCTCTCTCTCTTCCTTCCTCTCTGTTGGTGTTTCCTTCCTGTGACAATCCTGGCTCCTGGGTGGGCCAATCTTTTCCATTCCTCACCTGTAATTGATATTTCTCCTGGAGTTGATATCCCAGCTCTGGATGGCTGCCCACATCCTCTTCACAACTTCCTCTCTGTGAGGCTCACAGATCCCCCAGGCCTCTGGCCCATCAAACATGATATGGGAGAGCACTCCACAGGCATTATAGGACACCTCAATCCCATCGGCTTTGCTCTCCAGCAGGTTGCTGCCGAGAGAGAAGATCACTTAGAGCTGCTGATGCAACAAGGATTCACAAGCCTCCAGGTGGTTCAGGAGAAGAGATCAGAGCCCAGCTGGTTGCCAGCCAGGCACTCACCTGAACACACTGATGAACTGGGAGGTCATGAGCTGCGGGCGGAGCTCCTTCACCTCTGCCACGTTGCCCAGGAGGCCCAGCATGTTGCGGTGCAGCTCCTGTTTCTCTGGGAACTCCTGGCCAGGCAAGGAACAGGATTATACACAGGTAGGACTCTGGTGAGACCAAGCAACCCTGGGAAAAGGCTGTACAGCACATCTGGAAAAGCTCAGTATTTTTGGGTAGTCAGCAATGGCTCCTTGGCAGGTGTGAAATGGTGCTAAGGGTATGTGTGAAAAGAGAGGATCAAAACCAGGCCCACTGTTCTTTCATGCTCTGCTTGAGGGGGGTGAGCAAAGATGGGGAAAGGGTGAAGATGTGTGCACTCTAAGTTCTCTGTTCTACTGGCTGGGTGGAGTGATGTGAGAAAGAAGACATTGCACAAGCTTTTACTCTCCTGTTTGTGCAATGTAAGAAGTAATGCTTGGAGAGGAGCAGAGCCAGGGATCCTGCCCAGGCACCTGCATCTCCACTGCCCCTGTCAGCATCTCTCCAGAGACAATCAGACACTTACTTTCAAGCACTCCAAGAAGAGTTTCATGCCACTGTAGTTGAGGAACATCTCGCAGTTATCGGGGGTCTCATCAGTGATGTTCCAGAGGGCACTCCAGGAGAACTCCATCACCTGATCACACTATAGGGAAAGGGACAGAATCAGAGCTTTGCTAATGCAGGAGCCTGGTGCAAACCCATCACCTGTTTCCTCTCTGGCATCACCCTATATGACTTCAGAGGTAAGAAAACCTTGTTGTTCACTTTCAACTTGTCAATAAGTGGGTTTTTTGTTTAATATTTTTGCTTCCTTGTCACATTCCCCTGCCCTCACCCTGGGACAGGAAATTCTACAGTGTCAGCTGAGATGTCTTGTGTTTGTTAGAGAAGCTGAGCTGGCGCACTGGGGTGATCTCCATGCCTAAGTCAGACTGAAAAGAAAATACTCTATGTATATGGTTTTTTGGGAAACACTCACCGTTTTATCAGCCAATTTCTTCTGAATCAACTTTAGCATTGTCTGTGGGCAAAGAAAGGGGAAGGGTGAGGAACAGTTCAAAAATCATGGAGCTAAAACTTAACCAGCCCTGTAGTATCACAGCAGTTATGGCCAATTTTGATCTTTTGCAGAGAACCTACTTGATATCTCTTTCTTTAAACCAGTGGGACTGGGTTATGTTCCAAGCTGCAAGTATTCACAGAGCTGAACTATGCCACAGTCCCTGAGCTGTTGAGTTTGCAGCTGAGTCAGTTTTGATCTGTGTGACAAGGTCTGGGATGTGGCATAACTGCACCAAAACAACAGCTTCTGCAGTTCTTGGAAAAGGGGAGGGATATCGGTTGAGTTGGGAAGCTGATGCAAACTTGGGGAGAAGCAGGAGGCAGTCACAAGGTGGCAGCAGATCTGGAAATAACCCGATGTGGTGAGGTCAGGTGTAAGGTTACAGTGCCTT
Organism: Daphoenositta chrysoptera; assembly: GCA_013397915.1. NCBI lineage: Eukaryota > Metazoa > Chordata > Aves > Passeriformes > Daphoenositta > Daphoenositta chrysoptera. The sequence goes on along the minus strand of VZRO01006863.1, from coordinate 132,114 downwards.
TCTGCCCTCCCTCCAGCCTGTCCCTGTGATCGTTACTCCCAGTGTTGGTAAGCAAGGAAAGGGGTAGGTTCCAGGAGAGGTCAGCACTGCTGGGACGCTGCTTCCCTCCTGTGATATTGCGAGGTTGGATCATGGCTGGAGGCGTTTGATGGACAGCTGGAATGGAATTGTACTAGCCTGGGTTATGGATAAATAGACACCTTGGGACCATACCAACCATGACAAACCCCATCTTGCCCACAGCTTCTTTGTGGTCGTTGTCCACCTGGCAGACCAGGGCATTGCAGAGGTGCACGGCGATGCGCTGGATGGACTCGTCCTGCCGGCTCTGGTTGAGGATGTTCAGCAGCAGCTCGTTCACTCGGCGGTACTGGAACTCCAGCTCCTCGGGAATGCTGAAGTTACACAGTGTCAGGCAGCAGTTCCGCTGTACCTGCGTCAAAAGGAAGCAAACGCTGGGCCAAGTGGCTACAAAATCACAGACCCCACCACCTCGTATTTCCTTGCTGCTTGATACTGAAACCATCTTCTTGCCTGACTACAGCTTCCGAGATTTGTTACCCTCTGATCTAGTGCTGTGCTTCAGCCATGCTCCATGACTGTCACGCCAGTCTCACAAGGCCACCCAATTATCCAGGGCCCATTGCTTTCCAAGCCAGTTCCTCACTGCCTGTGGGCTCTCTACACAGCTGACTTCCAGTACAGAGATTTGACATCTTTCCTTCCATTGACTCCAGACCCCCTTTACCCACCACCATTTCACCCCACAGTCAGTGCTGGGTGTCTGTGTGTCACATACACCCTTTGACCACCGTCCAGAGATAAAAAGGAACACCCTGCATCCAATACCCATTGCTGAGTGGAGACCAGGAGCAGACCTGGGCAGTAACTCCTCTGCCTTGTTTAACTCCCTGCAGGCAGAGGAAACCCAAATGCTGACACCAGGCTGAAGAATTGATACAGAGAAAGAGGACTGTGGGGAGCAAAGGAGCCTGGGCTGCTCTTACTGTGACCTCCTGGTAGGACTCCATGCCGTTCAGCACCACCTGGATGACCTGGCGCCGCAGCTTCACGCTCTGCTCCATGCGGTACTCGGAGTTGGTCAAGTAGAACAGCGCCGCGCTGCCCGTGACCTGGATGTTTTTGTCATCCTTGTGGCACTTGAGGGCTGTGATCACCAGCTGCAGAGAAGCAACAGGGAGCTTTAGTGCCACAGACTCGCTGCTAAGTCTTGGAGTGAATGTTAGAAGCCCACAAGGAATGTGTGGCCCAGGCATTGGAGGAACGTGCTTAGGAAATGAAGGTACCCAGTTCCACTGCGCTACTGGAACTTTCTCCGGAATGGCCTGATACAGTGTCCCAGGGTGGAAAAAAGGAATGGGAGTGCAGAATTCCCCTTGTCAGGGTGAGGCCAAGGCTTACCTGGAGGGCTCTCAACAGCTGGCTGCAGCGCTCGATGCGGGCAATGTCGAAGAGCAGGTTGATGGCCCGGGAAGTGATTTCCGGCCGGTGCTCAGTGTAAGCCTCGATGGCGTTCAGGACTTGCTCTTCGTTCTTGTCTCCACTCACCTGGCACAGAGGAGCAAAAAGAGTCAGGGGAGAAATTATGAAGGAGGAAAACCAACATGAGAAGGAAACTCTGAAAGGTCGAAGGGTATACCTTCCCTCTGCCCTGAGAGTAGATTCAGCCCAGGATGGGACAGAGGTTGAGTCACTTTTCAGTCCAGAAAGATAAGAAAGGGTATCTTTGGGGCAGGGAGATGCTATTCAAAAGTAGGACTCCTACTGTCTTAAATCCTTTTCCATAGTCACAGACATCCTTCAGGCAGGATAAGTTCTCCATGCTTTTCTCCAGGAGGCATGTTTTTCAACCCTTATAAAAACTACATAGGGTAAAGGTCTTGCTTTCTGTCAGTTTTCTTGCATTATGAAGTAGTTATTGAAAGGTCAGAGCTCAGTTGTCACACCCAAGACCCAAAGAACTCCACTCTACAGGCAGCCAGTATTTTCATGTTCTTTGCCAACAGAACTGCCAATATTCCTGCAGCCTCCTTACCTTGTAGGCTGGAATATGGGTCAGGCGGCAGAGGGATGTTTCAAAAAGGCCCAAGAACTGGAGTGGTCGTTTCAGACCCCGGAAGGGAGCAATGCTGCTCTTTGCTGGCTCAATGCTGGGGTGAAAAAACAAGAGATTGCTTATGTTGGTACCATGTTTCTTCAGCCACAAAGATGGCTGTCAGCCCTCCATTCACTCTGACTGTATTGCTTCATACCCAGGGAGGTAAAAGCTACACTTCATTTTATACCAGTCAGCTGCTTATGAACATAACTCTAAATATTCATTCCAGGTGATCCTGAGTGAAAGGTGAATGTGTTGAATGGAAGCAGCAGTAAGAATTCCTGCAGACAGGATGCAGCTTTCCCAGGTAAACTTTCTCCTGGAAATTTACTAGCTGGGGTGAAAATTTCCTCTTAAAGGGATGTGGATTTCACTCATCCCAAAGTATTTGCAATGTGATAGACGTGCTATGAGCATGCAGGAACACTGGTTTTGCTGCCATGTTCCTTATTGACCGAGAGCCAGTGCATTTTCAGCAGCTCTGGTGAAAAGGAGCCAGTACTGTCTCACTTCTTAGCTTCTGTTCAGTAAGTGTTTTATAGGAGGGAAGAGTTCTTGGCTGATCTGGAAAACCAGACCTCTAGGTACACCTCAACTGAGGGGCACCAGGATTTCCAAGGGTTAATCTGCCCAGTATCCAGGTCAAATCTGAAAATAGGCCTTTGGATTCCAAGTTTCTAAAACACTCAGCCCTCCTATGAATGCTGTTGTATTGACTCAGTGTATAAATGTTCTGTCAGAAGAGCCTGGATTTCAGCAAGGCTAAGAGTATTTTGTGTAGGAAATGTGTAAAGGGCTTTGGAGTCCTTTCAGAAAAAAATCCTGCTGGAGATCCCTGGGAGAACGTGTGTGGAAAAGAACTGAAATGCTTGAGATATGCATGGCAGGCAGATGGGATGAATTCTTTATTACTCTTACAAGTCCTTACATGTGTTGCATACAGCAATCACAGCTGATTCTCACACCAGTCTTTACTGTCAGGGGAAGCTGGCAAGAGTTGTATCCTGCTTTTTCGTACTAATTAGACCTAGAGAATTTGGGAACTTAGAAGAGGGAACTGTTCTTAATTCATCTTTGACTGATCTATCAATCCAAACAGACCTCAGTAATTGCTGTTCCCCTACCTTGTCTGGCCCATCTTCTCCTCCATGCTGGGGATAGTGCAGTTCTCCAGCATGGTGTGCCCTGAGATGTCGAGGGAAGTGAGGTTCACCAGGTTTTCCACAAACAAGTTTAGAACCCGCCGGGTCAGCTTGAACTTGTAATAACTGGACAGATGGTCTCGGGAGATATCCAGGTGCCTGCAAGTGATAGAGAGCATCTCTCAGCCTGGAAAGCATTAGCTGGGGCTTCTACCTCCTTACCAGAGCCAAGTGTGATTATTATTTATCATTATTTCCTTCCCAAGATACAGGAATGTGGTTCTGTAGGCTCTGGCAGCAGCAGCTGGCCTTGTGTTCAACCAAAGCACGCAGGTATCTGGTAGAGGGCTACTTGGAATGGACCACAGTGAATCATCTGGCCACACATCACAAAGGAAATTGCTCCAGGCTCAGAAACTGCCTTTTCCAAACTCCGTCATAGCAGCCACCTGAGGATTTCTACCTGGAGATTAAGATGCACCAGAGGATCTGTGCTTCCCCAGAAACATATCTTGCCTCATCCCACAAATTAAGTTACACGGGTTTTTGTCTGCATCCCCGATCTTATAATTTTTCCACCCCAGGCTATTACATTATCCTGATTTCTTTCAGATATTTAAATGCTTAAGCTTTGGGGAAATCTCGCTGCTGAGGGAGTGGTGGGGCAAACTGACCAGCCATTGTGTGCAGGTGGGGTCCCTTACAGGGCAGAGAGACTTTGCTGGCTCTTGCCTAAGACTGGAGCCAACATCCCACTCACTAAAGTGTCTTCTACCTGTTGCACACCAAGTGGGGTGATGGGGCCACGTGTGTGTTGTTTTTTTGTTTTTCCAATGGGAAATTTCTGCTAAGTGGCTTCTTCTTACAAGCAAAATTCAGGCTGGCTTTAGACATGTCAATTATGTACAGTGAATCAATGAGTGAGCCTGTTCACAGGAAGGTTTATAAGCTGAACCCAGCAGTGGGTGCCTCTTTGATAGCAAGCAAGAAGACCATTCCTGAAAGACCCTTCCCTATCAGAACAGATCTGCTGACCTGAGCTTGCGAAGCTGTGCGATCACTTGGATGTGCTCCTCTGAAAGGTCCATGTTGTAAAGCACTAAGGAAACCAGACTGTCCTTCCACTGGGTGAGGAATCCCACATCATTCAGCTGGATCCCAGAGAGGTCGAGAGCTGCAAGGGAGGCCAAGGGCCGCAGCAGCGTCTCCACGTTCACCCCCTCGATCAGGCGGCCCAGGTTCAGGAAGCGCAGGCGGCTGAAGCCTTCAAAAGTAAAGTCCTTGACCAAGACCTGGCGAGTGGGGTTCACCAGGCAGTCGTCCTCACAGCCCCCAGGGTTCTCCTCCTCGTAGAAGATATTGCAGCAGCCAAACAGGCTCAGGGAGATCAGTGTGTGGCTGAAGCTCACCAAGGTTTGCAGGCTCTTGGCTGTCAGCTTCTCACAGTTAGTCAGGTAGAGCTCAATAAGATCCTGAAAAAAGGGAAATCAAGGTTAGAGATATTTCACAGGTAAAGTGCCCACCCTCTTTGCTCCACACCTCCCACTAGGACAGCCTGAGACCATGTATCACCCAACTTGACCAGCATCCTATATCATTCCCAACAGTGGCTTTGGGAGCTGAGAAGGGAGAAGCTGAGGTTAGTCCAAAGAAAGCTTGGACAGTGAAAGCTGGAGCCTTGGGAATCTCTGTGTGTCTGGGACTCCAGCTGGTGCCCATGCAGCAGTGCTGCTGTGTGACATGGCAGCTGTCAGTGCAACACCACCTGCTTCCTGATGGCCTCCAGGTCCTGGTCCTGCACAATGTGTTCCCGCAGGTGGATCCGAGCCAGCCTGGTGCTCCGTGGGTCTGAGAAGAGGGTGAAGAAGCTCTCATGGGGTTCAAAGATGCTGTCTGTCTTCACCAGCTCCACGTACCTGTGTGGGGCAATGGTGTTAGCACAGCACAGGCTCAGCCACAGCTCTGGCACCTGCACTGGTGACGAGGAAACGTGACCAAGGTGTGAGCACACACCAACCCCTCCACCCCCATCACCCAGATCAGCCTTTGGGGCAAAGGAGCTCACCCACCTCTTCTGGCACAGAGCTAACAATCCCTAGGAAAATACTGGGCAAAGATTTGTGCAAGACTGTGTGTCTGTGGCAAGCACAGACTCCAGGAATTTTTTCCCTAGCTGTTTAAACTCAGTAATTTGATTTTTTTTTTTTTTTTTCATTTTTCAGAAAATTAGCTGGCCAAAATTCTCTGCCAGACTTTGTGGGCACAAGTTCAGCCAAGAGAGACTGTGACAGCCAAATTACATAAATCCCTGGAGACAGGTTGCTTTGTAAAACTATGGGAACAGCAGCCTTAAAATTCAACATCTGTTAGCACTCTGCACTCTTACATCTCTGCTTGGAGAGAGTGTTGTAATGCTTCAGTGGTGGGAAATGGGAAGGCTTTGTTGCTCACTGACATTCTAGGAAGAAGCAATGACTGTTTGAAAAAAACTGTTTGAAAAAAACTCTGGTTTTACTCTTTTAATTTCCCTTTTAAAAGGATCTCATTGTGCTCTGAGTAACTTGAAAAGGCTGATTACCACAGAAATTAGAATGATAGCACTACAAAAGGGAACACTTCCTTCTGAAGTTCATGCAAACCCTTATTTGTCAACGTGATCAACTGGAAAAACACAGCCCTACGAATCCTTTCCCGCATTTCTTTTTGGAGAACTACACTCCCACTTCTCTGAGCTCCCAGCTCCTTCCCAAACCAGGCCTGAAACATACTCGTTGACAAGTTTGTCACAGATCTCGCTGGGCAGGAAGATGTCGGGGTGGAGCCGGAGCGTTTCGTTGTCCAGGAGGTAGCAGAGAGTCCCCTCCAGGTTGCGAAGGCAATAATCGGTGCACAAGGTCATCAGCGACTCGGGACTGTCAGATGCCATTTTGAGGGAAATTATGGGAAGGGGAAGAGCAGAAGGAAGCTTTTGATACAGGAGATCCTTCCCTCAAATGAAGTTCTGGGATGAAGTTATGGGGCCATCAGGACAGCTATAAGCAGAGAGGGGAAAAAAGATGCATTGAGAAAAGCACAACTCCGAGCATCCCACAAAGCTGCCACACCAGCAGGATGTTTGTTGTATTTACAGCCCATCACTTGTTGACCTCAAAAGGACCTGCAGCAGTTTGGCCTCTCTGGCAGTGTGCCTTTAATTCTTTGGTATTCCCACTTGAAGGGGATACTGGGGGGATGAGTGAGTGTGGTGAGTTTGGAAATGAGGCTACACAGCAAAATGCTTCCTCATTGCAGGGTTATCTGGCTGACAAAGGCCCTCAGAAAGGGAAGTGGCAGAAGCCACATTGCTTGGTTTCCTTCAGAGTGGGTTGGATAAACCAGCAGAACATTTACTGTGTAATCGTTTGTATGGCACCAGTGGGATCTGTGGCCCCGTGTCTCCTGCCTGCAATTCTCTTTGCCAACATTCTAAGTCAACTTTCATTTTCAAGCTCAGTGCTTCTCTGTAGTGCCAAGCCAGAAGCTTCATGCAAGTCCTTAAACTAGAGCGTGAAGTGGATCAGAAGCCAGAGGGAAACAACATGGACTGGTCTGGGGTCCCTCTGAGTGCAGTGTAATGCAAGGATTGTGATTGTGTCAGACACCTCTACATCCCACCCTCACCATCCCAAATCTGCCACAAAGAAGTACAAGTGACTTAACTGGAAAAAGGCAAGGTGCTTTTGCCCTTTCTCATTTTTGGAACAGGATAAAGGATGGGTGAGGCAGACAACTTGCAGAAGCTATCCCTGTCTGTTTTCTGATTTGAAACTATCTGACTGCTCTGGTATCAAGGCTTGCTCACTGGGGCCTTAGTAGAAGAGTTAGCTTGAAGACCAATAGTGACATTTCACTTTCAAAGGGTCAAATCACATTACAACCAAACCTAAACTTTTCTAAATATTTCCACAGACACAAAAAAATTATGTTGAAATGTTTATTTTTGATATAAAACCTACATCTTATCAATAAGTCTGTCCCTGCTGGCCCTGAGAACACTGGTGCTGTGGAGGCAGTTGTTGTTCTCTGCACTACAGCTCAGCAGCCACTGCTGGAGAAATTGTTGCAAAATGTCCTTAACCGTGTTCCATTTTTGATCTTTATCCTGCAGCTGCAAATAGCAGGACACTTGTGTCTCACCAGCTCTCTGCTTCTCTAAAGCCTCTGCTGCTCTCTTTCCTTCATTCCTATGGTATCAGTACAAGACAGAAGAGTTTATCCCCCATTCTTCAGCTTAATCACTCTAATCACTCTAAAAGCTAATGCTGAGACAAAAAACCCTAAAACCTCAGCAATCATAAAAATTGTACTTTAAACTCTCTCCAATCATGGTGTTAAGGCTGTAACTTGATCTTTTGGTCATGGAGTGCTGAGCTGGGGGTCACCAGAACATCTCAATAGTGCCCCAATAGCTCCTTTGAGGTGCCTGTGGTCCAGTCAAAATTGAGGGTTTTCAACTTTGATAAAGGAGGGGCTCCACAATCCACAGCTCTCTCCTTTGGAGTTAAGTAAGGTGAGAAGTCAAGGCTGAAAGGGGCCACTGAGTGCAGTGTCTCACTGGCTGGGAAGTCCTGGCAAAGGGAATGCAGGTGGGAGGAAGCTGTCCTGTGTCTGCTTTGGAGATGAATCGGCCTCATCTCCAGAACAAGTCCCTCTTGCAGATTTTGCCTGAAGCTTGCTGGAGAGAATCTTTCCCGAAAGGCAAGACTGACAGGAAGATCTGAACCAGCTGGGAAGCGTGTTCTGCTGTCCCTTCCAGTTCCCCTGTGCCATCAGGCAGGAGGTCCCTGCAGCCAGTGTTCTTCCACTGCTGGCTACTGACAGCCAGAGAACTCGAAAACAAATTCCCATTGACAATCTATTGTCACGTGCAGCTGGAAACGGCCAGTGCTTGGGACTTGTCCAAGCAGCTCAGAGCACCAGAGGGCAAGGACTGCCTTCCTGTGGCTCTGACAAGCCCCTGCTGCCTCTCTGCTGAGACCAGCACAATGCAGACAGTGGATCTCAGCCCTGAAGAAATCAGCTGCCCTTTAACTTCTGAGCTCCCCGTGATCCACCAACACAATCCCATGCAGAACTTTAATATCAAGAGTCCTTTAATATCAAGTTCACTGTCCCAGTGAAATAAGACTGAAAAAAAGCTTTCATCCTTCTGATTTATTACAGATATCTGAGCAGCTGCTGTGACCTTTTGTCCAGGATTCAACACAGGCTGGCCTCTCCCTCCTTAGACTGAAGACATGACATCTCAGCAGAGAGAGGGAAGTAAGTGTCAATAGCTGCCCTGATCAATACTGTCTCTAATTATAACCTCGGTGTGTGACAAAAAGAAATGAACTGGAGAGGCTGAAAAATCATTAACATTTGTCTAATTGTTCTCCTCAGGAAGCTTCACACAGGATCAAGCTGCCTGGTGGCTGCCACCAGTGCTCTTCCAGCAACGAGCTGCCTGGTGCCATGTGGGTTTTGGTAGAGTTAAAGACAGATGCATGAAAGATGCTGAAAATTCAAGAGCAAGAATTGAAAAGCAACCAGAACTTCAGCTGCCAGTATTTTTTCCATTTTATTTCTCTGACAGATTTGCCTCCATCTTAGTGCACCAAGGAATTGAGCTCCTCAGAGCCTAGAGAGCAGGCCTGTGGGCACACAGTGCACACTCTGTGCTGTACCAGCAAACTCCTGCCATCCACAGACCCAGAACCAGGGGCAGTACAGGCAGCTCTACTTACCCCATGCCCAGCATCCAGGACCCACCAGCCTCTTTGCAAGTATTGCTTATTTCCAGGCTGCATATGCATTGTTACAGCACTCCAGGCTGCACTGGCACGTGAGGCTCGGGACCTCTCCTGGCACTCCTGGGGCTGCCAGTGCCAATATCCTCTCTCTTGGACTTGAGACTGATCATCTCTCCCAGCCTCTCTCCAGGCAGTGCCCAGAGCCAAGCCTGACTCACCGTGGCTCCGTGCCAACCACAAAACGTTTATGCTGTTGCTACAAAAATGATTGGCAAAGCTGACTTTTCCAGCATCAGGGACTCATCCAAGGAGAGGGCACACAATGTGCACTGACATGAGCTGATTACAGTGACTTCAGAATTACAAGCGTAATGTAAATGCAGAGTCTGGCACAGGTTACACTCTAAAGGGAAACTGCACTGTCACTTTAGCTGGCATCTTGCAGCTGCAAAGCACTGTGATTTTATTAATTGATGGGTCATGGCTGCCTGCGTGGGGAAACACCAGCCCTTCTTACACTAGGGAAAGTGAAGTAGGAGGAGATCGAACTACCCTCTGTCCCAGAAAAGCCTGCAACTCCCAAACCAGCCAGGACTGACACTGTAAATGAGACAGCTCGCACTCGCCGGGGAATGTGTTGATCTTTGTATCTGCCCGCAGTAAAGATGCTCCTTCAGCTCACTGAATTACATCATGGATTCTCATTCCACAGGTCACCTGCCCGAGAAGACTCCCTGGAGCCCTCGGTGGCGGCTCCCTGCACGCTGGGGCTCCATCAGCCCGCCGTGGTCTCCATCAGCCCGAGCCCTCCCTCGTCCCCCAGGCACTCAGAGGTCACTTCACCGGGCAGCGCCGGAGCTGCTGCGGCGGCGCGGAGCCCTGCCCGGCGGGGCCCGGCTGCTCCCGGGAGGTGATGGGGACTGCGCCGGGGGCACCGTCCGGCACTGCCGGGGCAGCGGTTCCTCCCCCCGCCCGGGCGGGCAGGCGCGGCGCCCCCGGGTCGGGCTGGGGAGGAGGGCACCGGTACTCACCTGGCGCCATGCGGGACTGCTCCTCGCCGGTCCCGGCTCCCCGGGGCGGCCCGGGGTCCGCGTCCTGCTCGGGCCCGCTCCCCCCGCCGCGGCCTCCGCTGTCAA
>VZRO01006863.1:109491-121074 GCA_013397915.1 Daphoenositta chrysoptera | reverse complement strand
CTGAGGGGGCGCGGGCTCTGGGGGGTCTCGGGTTGCCCGTGGTGACGCCCGCGGCTTGGCTCCCCTCAGGATCGCGGACTTCCAGGAGGTGCTCGGCGAACCCACGGTGGCTCTGAGCAAGCTCCGCGAGCTGTGCTTCAGCGGTGAGTTCCGCGGGGAGCGGCCCCGGCTGGGGAGGGGGCTCCGGGCACGGCGCTGCCCCGGGCCGGTGCCGCCCGACACGGGCTGTCCCCGTGGGAGACACTGTGGATAACCCCGGCAGCGTCCCTGGGGAAACTTCGTGCCCCTCGGGGAGGAAAAATGTTGCCAGGCCTGTTTGTGAGGTGACATCAGCAACCCGCGGTGAGAGATGGGCTAACGTGGTTATTTCTCTGCCTGGTGTTCCACAGGAATTCCTTTTGATGGTGGGCTGCGCTGCCTGTGCTGGAAGGTGGGTTTTGCTTGGGGTGCTTTTCTTTCTTGAGAGTGATGCTTTGGGTTGGTTAAGTACACGTAGCATTTTTTTTTTGGCGCTTAAAGTTGTAAACAAACAAACAATAAATTCAGAGCTTAAAAGGCACTAGAAGTCAGCAGTAATTTGTGGAGATCAGCACTTTGCATGTGAACAGCCTCAGTTTTAAGCTAGCAGTGCATTGCGGTCAGGTTAGCTATTGATCAGTCCTACAAATAGTTCTGTGTTGAAAGCCAGTCCCTGAAATATTCCTGGCTGTTGCTTGGCAAAGTACTCTGCTTTCTGGAGAAAACTCCCAGTATTTTCCAAAAGCCAGTTTGAACCACTGTGTTTGTTTTGCTCATCTTGCAGGTGTAACAGCTCATTGAATACTAATTCCTGTTCACCTGTTTCCTTTGTGCAGATACTCCTGAACTACCTCCCTTTAGAGAAAGCCTTATGGAGCTCTTTGCTGAAGAAACAGAGGTGAGGATGTTGGTACTTGTCCCTTTATCTCTAAAGATATCTGCAGAGAAGGAGAATAGCCTCTAAATAATTAAGTACTTTCATAAAACAAATTGTTCTTCTGTGAGATGTGCTGTTCTCCCAGCTGCCTGGTGGATTGACCCCTTCAGTTACACTGAAGAGAAAATCAGATGCTTTCTGGTGAGCAGGGTGGGACAGAGATCTGTTTGAACTCTGTGTGCTCCCCTTGACCTTATCTTCCTCACTGCAAATTCCTCTTTTCTTCTTTAAGGGATCTGTATTCCCAGTTCCTAAAAGAAATGATTATCCAGCCTGGGATCGCCAAAGCCAACCTGGGTGTTTCAAGGGAAGATGTGACCCTAGAAGATCATGTAAGTGTTGTTAAGCCTTTGTGCTGCAGAAAATTCCTTGGGGATTTTTCTGGTCCCTTGGGCTGCTCCTGGCTCTGTTCCCAGCTGTTCTGCCCTGCCAGAGGGAGGGATGGTTCCCAGGTACCAGCCTAGCACTTTTGTCTTGGTAGCCTTGAATGTGAATTGTTGACCAAGCACCAATAGCTCGAGAGCTGTTTCCAGCTGTGCACTTTCCTTCTCCTGCCTTTTGGGACTACCTGCCCAGGCTGTGGGTCTCCTAGGGAAAGAGAAAGGCTCACAAGAGGTACCTGGAGCTATGAGATGCTCCCTGGGAAGTTGGGTCCATGAGTGGATTCGGAGCAGGCTGATCTGAGCAGAGGATAGAAAAGAGGCAGGAGAATCAGGCTGGACTGTGGTGTGGAAAGCAGGAGAGATTATTTGTAGCAATGCTGCTGGGTTGTTATGGCAAGCCTGCATGCCTTGGCTTTCTCCTTCTCTGAAAGTGCAGTTAGGAGTGTGTGTGTGGGAGGATGAGTGAAGTGGCTGATCAGAATAGGCTGTAAAATGATACAGCTGCTCCCGTGACCATTCTGAGCGTTCACTCCCCTGCTGTCACCTGCCCCACTGTGATCTCTGGAGTCTCGGTGGTGTAAAACTGGCATGTCTGTAAAACCACACAGGCAGGTCACAGTGATCTTTGAATCCCTTGGAATGTAGCTTGTTGTTTTTTTCTTGGTTAGTTGTTAACTTTGTGTGGATCTTGGTGTGGAGAGAAGAATGTGTGTGTGTAGGGGAGAGTTAAGTTTATCACATTGGGAAACTGGTCAGATACAGCATAGGTTGTGGTTCATGGAATACATATTTCCTTTTTCCTGGGCACAGTGGTGGTGCTTAATCAGCCACCTCAGAGCTAAAACAGAGGGGGTACTTAAAAATCATAACCACAACATCAAAGTACTGGGTGGGTGGATAACTCTTACCCCAAGTCCAAATACCATATCCATGGTACAGGTTTGGAGCTGCAATCAAGAATCTTGTTAACAGGGGACAAAATACCTGATTTGGGAACAAATCCTTGAAGAGACAAGTGAAAGGGGATTGAAAATGTGAGAGAAAAAATGACCCTGATGTGCTCAGATTGTTCTGGTGGCAGAGTGACAGCAGAAATGTTAAATCACTGTGTGTTTACTGAGGATTTTGATAGGTGTGAAACACACTTGTTCTGTTTCTGTTGCTTCTCTCTTCAGCCCCTCAATCCAAATCCAGACAGTCGGTGGAACACTTACTTCAAGGATAACGAAGTGCTCCTCCAGATAGACAAAGATGTCAGGTGTGTGAGGCACAACGACTCAGATTTCTGAACCCGAGAGGTTTGGTCAACGAATTGCACTTTGAAAACGAAGTTTAATATTAAACCAAGCCTCCCACTCAACATGGGGCAGGTACTTCCTTCTTGTCCCTGATGTCCGTCTGTGTCCCTCCTAGGAGGCTGTACCCCGACATGGCGTTTTTCCAGCGCCCCACAGACTATCCCTGCCTGCTGATCCTGGACCCCCAGAACGAGTTTGAGACGCTGCGCAGGCGGGTGGAGCAGACCACGCTCAAGTCGCAGACGGTGGCGCGAAACCGCAGCGGGGTGACAAACGTGAGCTCTGGGCTGGGGCTGTCCTTGTCACAGGGCGAGGCCTCGGACTGGGAAGGGGAAGGGTGATTCTTGGGCTGTTCTCTGTTTCTCTTTCTGCTTGTGCAGTGGAATTAAGGAAACACCCCAGCAGACACTGAGCATTCTTGGGGCTGGACATTGTAGAACCAGTTGAATTGCCTGACAGACTGTAGGGAGTTATAAGTGTATTTAATTTTCAGGGTTGTTTTTACCTGACTTCTGGTAGAATTTGGAGTCACAAGTTATTTTGTGCTTGACATATGCCTTCCTGTATAGGAACAAAACACTGAAGAGTTAATTTACCATGAATTTATTACAAATTTCCATAGTCCTCCAGAACTGGATTTCAAACCTGGAATTAGGAGAAGAGCTGAGTATCTGTTAAAATGTGTTATCTCTTTCCCCTTTCATGAGTGTTACAACACACATGCTGTTGGGGAAGGTGGCTTCTCCCACAACCATCAATACCCTTCCCTCATACTACTAACAAAGAAGTGGAACCGCTGTGGTTTTTACTGTGTGAGATCATGTGGTACAGTGATTCAGAGGGAACTGTATTGCTGCACAGACTTTGTCCTTTAGGGACAGCCAGCACCAGGGCTTCCCTGCCTATGTGCTCCCAGAGTTGCTTGTCTTGCTTTATGTGGTATAAACAGCCCAGATCTTTTGGAGGGCCTGTGTGTGTTGAAAGCCAAGCTTGGCACGTGTGCTAAAGGATCCGTGCCAGTTGGTTACCCTGATTCAGCCTTGTTTTCCAGGTGAGCTCCCCTCTTAAAAGCACAGCCAGCTCTCTGAGTGAGTACCAAGTTCTGCCCAATGGCTGCGAAGCTCACTGGGAAGTGGTGGAGCGGATCCTGTTCATCTACGCCAAGCTGAACCCCGGCATAGCCTATGTCCAGGGCATGAACGAAATCGTGGGGCCTCTCTACTACACCTTTGCTACAGACCCTAACAGCGAGTGGAAAGGTGAGGGAGCCTTCTGACTGCTCAGCAGTGGCTGTGGTACTGCGAGTTCTCTGCATGGCATGAGGAGTTTTGGGGAATTGGTAGGAGCTGAATGGGCTGGGAGTGGTGAGGATGTGGGAAGTGAGGATTTTTGAGCAATTTTTGTTTGTTTAGAAGCCCTTGTTTCCTTGTACTATATAGGAAAGAATGGAAAGGGAGGACTTTGCCTGTTGCTTCTGCTTCACAAGAGCTCTGAGGGTGTGTGCTGGTGGCAGATTATGTTCTTGGACATAGATAACTTTTGTGACCTCATGTCGTGAAGACCTTGTGTTGCACACAGGGTCAGCATCTGCAGTGGCTCTGTAGATATTTCTAGTTAAAAAAAAAAAAAAGAAAAAAAAAGTTGTCTAGCCTTAACCCAAACCAAGCAAGCCAAGATCTGGTGGGATCTACTCCTTAAATCCAATACAGCAACCAGATTATGGAGCAAGGACAATTTTACAGCTCTATACCTCTGTCAGTGATGCTTCCCCTATTCCCCCATGTTCTTATTTTCTTTTCCCAGAACATGCTGAAGCAGACACGTTTTTCTGCTTTACCAATCTAATGGCTGAAATTCGGGACAACTTCATTAAGAGCCTGGATGATTCTCAGTGTGGTATTACCTACAAAATGGAGAAGGTGTACTCCACCCTGAAGGAAAAAGATGTGGAGCTGTATTTGAAACTGGTGAGGAGCCAGGTGTTTCTTTGTGTCTTGGGTTGGATGCGAGGAGTGACTTAACAGTGCATGTGAATGTCAGTTTTGTTAAACTGTGCTTGAGCAGAACACAGAGTGTATTGAAGGGCTTTGCTTGTGGGGCAGAGCGACTCTTATCTGTGTGCTGAAACAGCCTCTCCTTGGAGTGAGCCCAGAGCAAGCTGACACAGCAAGGCTTCCTCCCCTGCCTGGCTCTGAAAGCAAACGATGGTTGTTGCACAGCTGCCAGCTGGGAGTCTGAAGGGACTTGGCCATGATCCTTGGTAACCTGCATAGCTGGAGCTGGAGTCTTTCCTGTCTTGTAGTCATCAGGCAAAACACAGGCTTTGCTGTACACCTTTTCAGCATTCCAGGTTATAGAAATTGTTTCTGCCTTTAAGAGCAAAACAACAAAAACATCTCCCATGCTGCACACACACACTTCCATTGCCACTGACAGCACTGACTTAAACTGCATGGAGCTCATTCCAAAGGAAAAGTGAAATCAAATGAGGTGGATGATCCCACTGGCCAAATTATGCTGTTCCATTTCATCCAAAGGTTTTCAAGTGCTTTGGGTTTGTATGAGTTTTGTAGAACGTGTAGAAGGCATGTTCTTTCATGCCTTCATTACAAACTTTCATTACAAACATCTTCAGTCTTATAGTCCATTTGGTGTGAAAGTCCAAGGAGACTTTGGAAGGGAGAGCTATTCTTGTTACTGTAACCTTCAGCAAATCACACTGTGATCTCCTTCCATCCAGAAAAGTCAGGATATGTTTCTTTTATAATCCAAAAGATGGTTTGTCAGCACAGTGACACAGCCCACAGTGTTGGCTGGTAGCTGATTCAGTGGGGAGAGAAACTGCACAATGTTTGGCTGGCAGGAAATGGTCTTGGCCATGCAGCAGCTGGTCCTTAAGAATATCAGCAGAATCCTGAACTTGTCTGACCTTGATTAAACTTATGCTACCTTGGATTTAAGATCAGAAAACAGGAAAGCTTCAGGCTAAAGGTGCTTTTACAGCATGTTTTACTGACCATCAGTGTGAATTCTGTTCCATCTTTGTTTCTCTTTGTGAATAGTAAACCTTTTGATAAATACAAGGGTTCTGGAAAGGAGAGGAAATCCTGACAAACAGTGCCTGTGCTAGCGGGGGAGGGCTGCAGCTTTGCAGATAAAATGCCGTTCAAATGGCAACTTTAAAATTACTTGGCAGGTTTAACGGAACACAGATAGTGCCTTCGGGGAGAAAAGCTTCCTTTACTCCATGTTGTGGACAGAGGAGCGTTTTCTGACTTGGCTGTAGGTGTGGAGCGCAGCTGCACTGAAAATCTCTCAGTCAAGGTTGAATGGGAGAGTCTCCAAAGGATGCAGGGGTTTTCCTGCTGCTGCAGGCTGAGCTGGGAGCTTAGAGCAGTGTCGGGCAGGAGACGGGGATGGAAACACGGGGTGCGTCTCTGCCTGTAGGGAGCTGGCCAGGAGCACGTATTCATTGTTTGCCTGGTGCCTGTCTGACAGCAAGAACAGAACATCAAACCCCAGTTCTTTGCCTTCCGCTGGCTGACGTTGCTCTTGTCCCAAGAGTTCCTGCTGCCAGATGTCATCCGAATCTGGGACTCCCTCTTTGCTGATGACAAGCGCTTCGATTTCCTGCTGCTCGTCTGTTGTGCCATGTTGACGTAAGTACACACATAGCCTTCCTCTTCTTCTCCTCCGTGGATCCAGGAGTCTTCTCTAGGCATGTGTTAGGGCATCTGGTGAAGAGGTTACAGGTTTTCTTTTCTTTGTGAAGAGTCAAAAGTAGCTGGAATAATTTCCATCTTTCAGACTCATCCGGGATCAGTTGCTGGAAGGAGACTTCACTCTGAACATGAGGCTGCTACAGGTAAGAATTAAATAGAGTGGGTGCAGAGAGCAATTGGAAAAGTCTTAAAATAGTACTGTGAGAGAGGATGACAGTATGTGAGAGGGTGGGAGAGTATGCCTGGTTCAAGACAAGTACTACATTTATGATGTTTGCATGCAGGAAAATCTGCAGGGATCTTACAGCACCCTCATTACTGGAAGTGGGAGTCTTTTGCCACATGCACCCTTTCTACCCTACAGAGAAATTAGCATAGATTGGAGGTTTCTGGTGTTCCTTTGGTTTGCAAAAAAAAAATGGAATAATTTAAAGCAAAGATGTGAAACCTTATGTAACACTGCTAAATTTTTTGGCCAGAGGATTCTGTTTAGTTCTGAGATCTGTAAGAGCTTTAGGTTGGAAACGCCTGCACTGCACAGTTGGATTATCTCATGTTCTGCCAGTTCCTGCTTTGGGCTGTGCAAGATACTGCCTTTGATAAGGCCCTCTGGCATGAGGAGAGCCCTGTGGCAGGCTAGCTTACTGTGCCCTTGGAGGACAAAGTGAAAAAAACCAACAACAAACCTTCTGGAAGGGTACTGAGGTTTGATCAGTTACAAAACAGGAAACTGTAGCTGTTAAAGGAGTAACTGAACATGGCAGTGTGCTATAATAGGCCAAGAATGTTGTCTTCAAGGTTTGACTTGCTTAAGTGAAACAATCTGCATCAAGAATGGTGGGAAGTCACTGAAATCCCTTTGTTTCTTTGCCATAGGATTATCCTATCTCTGATGTTCATCTGATTTTGAAGAAGGCAAAGGAACTTCAAGATTCCAAGTAGTCCATGGGCCTAACAAAAGGTGTCCAAGAACTGTGTGGCAGTGGATCCCAGGAGATGGCCCCTTGCAGTGTGATGCACTAAAGCTCCTACTGGTCTCTGCAAGACTTCAGGTTTTGTTTGGGCTACTGGCCACCTTGAAGACTTCCTTCTACTCTTATTTATTAGGTCAAGGACTGATTACTTCCCCATCTACTTGGGTCCTGCACTCCAGATTTTTCCACATCTCAAATGCCTCTCTGCTGCCAAAAGCAGTTCTTTGTACCTTTTTTTAATGACTTTGAGTTTGGGGAGAAAGAAACCTTCTGTCTGCATAGCCCTGAAGGGATGGACTCCTGTATTGTGGAAGTAACACACGGAGTAACTTCTGGTGGGGAAAAGACAGACTGAAGTCCAGTGAATTTTGGTGGGTGAGGATAGAAGGATCTTCCTCCTGTGAACAGAATGTATTCCAGTGAAGTCACACATTCTGCCATTCACGTAGTTTCTGGATTCTCCTCCCTCATGTCTGCACTTGGCTGTCCCTGAGGCGTGTGAAAAAGAAGAAGATTGCATCAGTTTCTGGTGAAGGTCACCTGGCAGTTTGCACTCCTTTGACTGGGAAAGAGACTTGGGAAACTGAGGTGGGAGGACACGGTGACAGCTGCTGGCTTTGTGCACTCAAACTGCCTGAATCCAGAACTGCCTTATCAACGAGGTCTCCTTGAAAGCAAGACTGGGGTGGTTTTAATCCCCCCGTGTAGTTCCAAGTCAAGCCTTACTACGCACAGCCTTAGAGCAGGATTGTTGCTGCAGGGAGGCCTCACGCTGCTTTCCTGGCTCTGAACTGGAGCATATCCAGCTACAATCAGGATTCTGAAACAAAAGAAATGGACACCTGATCATGTGCAGTGAAGACAGGTGTATTTAGGGGCTTATACAGGCACAGAACTGGAGTTTTCTGCCTCAGTGGCTTAAATAATACTACTCACACTAAGGTCTGGTCACAGTAACCTTGCTATTGTCTCACAGTACTTCTTGGCAGGAAGAGACAGTTCTGATCTGCAACAAGAGTCCTTCTCTAGCACAGTCCAGCAGACATACAAGCATCTGTCATGAGCTGACTGCTGGGGCTGATCCACTGTTCTGTCCTGGTCCTGTTGGAGTCACAGTCCTGAGCTGGATACTTGTTTCTCCTGAGAGGGAAACTGCTGCACGTCAGATACGGTCGAGTGGGCTCAGGTGAACAGGGACTGAGACAAACCACGGGGAGAACTGCTGACCTGCCACAGTGTTGAGCTGAGCAGAAACCCTGATCCTCAGAGGGAGAAACTGCCAGCACCCAGGTGCTCGTGTGGTGCAGAAGCTCTTGAGTGAACACTAATCCAACGTGCTTTTCCCTTTATTTCTTTGCTGTGCTGGCTCACTTCTGCTGTTGGACACTGCAGTTTTTGGTATTTATGGGTGTTGATTTGTTAAAGGTCAGTCAGTCTTTGTAAGACCTGCTTAAGCTGCTGCTGGCCTAGACTTGCCCTACCAGGAGGGATGCTGGCAGCCTTCAGCTTTTTTTACTGGTGTTATTTCCTTCACTTAAGGCCTTCACAGGCTGCTGTAACTCTCACCAGGGTGCATGGGGAGATGGCAGGACAGGTTGGTACAGGTACCCATGTTCTTACTGGCAATCCCAAGCAATCTCTGCCTCTTGAGAAGATGCTCAAGTACCACTTGTGCAGCCACATGTTGCTGTTGTGTTGCAAGAGCAATTGAAGGTTTAAAGCAATCTGTAATTAATACCTGTGGCAACAGTATCCCCCTCTGCTGCAATCTTTTCTTGAGGGTATAGTTTTCCTCCAAGAAAAATGGCACAGGTAGACCAGGACAGCAGTGTGATGAAGCATCCTGGCTGCTCTAGCCACTGGATGGATGTTCTTTCTGAGCTGTTGCATGTGGTCTCAGCTCTTGGGTGCCTGCACTAGGGAGGCTGTTGTTGGCCAGACCTCGTGTGGTCAAACAGCCACCTGGGAGGTTCTCTACAAATGTACAACCAGAGGGTCACACTCTTAGGCAGAATTGTACCTGCTCCAAACACTTCTGCCTCAGAACTGCTATAAATACTGCTGTAGTTTTGCCATTCCATGCACAAACTGCTCTCATCTCCCTGAATACCTGTGCTGGGCTGTGCATTCCAGGTTCCCCTGGCACATGCAGGGTTTCCTTATGCTGGAATTTCTCACTGGCAACAGGACCATCCATGACTTCTCCTGCTCTGAGCAGCTGGAAGTCTCCGTAAAGTAACCTGAGGAGGCAGCAGGCAAATCAGGATGAAAGCATTAATTGGAGATGAACTTCTGCACATTTTCAGCATAGCTTTGGGCCCTGAGGGTGACCTTCCTGCTTGGGGAAGGCACAGGGGAGGTGCCAGTACAGATGTCATGCTGTCTTCTCCCTTCCTAGGTGTGCAAGGGCTCATGTTATGTCACCTTGCTTCAGAAGGTGACAGTGAATGCTTTTGGAAGGAGTCTGCAGTGGTTTAAAGGGATGCAATGAGAGATTTGGCTGCTGGGAAGGATCTCTGGGATAAATTCTGTAGCCTTATCCAAACTATGGCTGCCAAACCTATTGAGTTCTTTGGGTGGAGCTTGCAACAACTTTGAAACATCCAGACAGGCTGTTCCATACATAAAAAGCTGTTTTATATTCCTGCTTATTTCCTTCCTGTGTGGTAGAGCTTCTGTCCTGCTGTTGAAAGGAGAGGTACTTTCATTGTCTTGGGGCATCCATTTCTTTATTCTAAGACTTTCTCATTTCTTTAAGAGCAAAACCAGATTTTCTGAGGGGGCAAAAGAAAGTCTTAACCTTTTATCAGCTTTTGAATCTCCTCATGTTTCCCTTGGCTTTATTCCTCAAAGGCTTTTGGTGATTTAATTTTGTTGTTCTTGAAGTGAGATGATACTTAACTGGTGTTTCCTTGCTTGTGTGGCCAAGTAACACCTGCTCCAGCCTTGAGATGTTTCCACTTCTGGTTTCTTAAAATCCTTGCAAGAACAGCAAGGTTGCCTGAAAGAGCTGATCTTTGGTGTGAGAGGTGTTAGTCTGGGGTGCCTTGGGGAGCCATTATCTCACAAGGACTTGAACAGGGGATGTTTAAATAGCTCTTCCTATGTGCTCCTCACAGGCAGGACTGCTGCCAGGCAGGAGACAGGAAAATCACCTTAATCACCTTCCACTGGGAGAGAAAACAGGACACTCCTGGATGTGGGAAGAGATGAGCCTTCCCTGGGAAGGAGAGGTCTGCTCTACCTGCACCTCACTGGAGTTCAAGCTTCGGGGAACTTGTGGCTTTGCCAATGGGGTAGATCAAGTTGGTGGTGGTAGTCACTCAGGAGACTGATTCTGAGTTTAAATTTTGTGACCTAACCTAGAATTATTTGCACTTTGGCATTGAGTAGAATGATGGCCAGAAGTTGTTTTAGGGGAGTCTGGGGTGTTTGGGAATCAGAGGCTGTTTTTCCTTAAGGAATGTCAGTGACTTAGTTTTAGCTGTTCAGAGCAGTCTTCTAAAATGCCCTTTCCCCAAAGAAAGGAACAGATAATACTTTTTTCCCCCCACTTTGTTTAGGAAGAATTGCCAGAAAAGGGTATAGTGAACACTTCATCACTCTAAAACTCCTTCTTTTATGTTTCTTTTTTTAAACACTATTTTTATAACGTTTCCTTTAACTAAACGGATGTCTGTGCAAAAACCTCTCCTGTTGGCGTGGCTCGGAGTTGGGGCTGCTCCAGGTTCCAGCTGCGGTGTCCATGGGTGTGAGAGCAGCACAGCGAGCTGCGCAGAGCCCTGGAGAACCAGCCTGGCTCTTCCACCGCTTCTCCTTCCGGCGGCCGTTTTGCTTTGCCTTCCCGCGGCGCGGGAGCGGTGTCTTTTCCCTGCGGGAATACCTGGCATAGGTTGCCACCGCAGCTGCGAGCGCTCTCGGTGGCGGTGGGAGCGCGCGTCCCCCCGCCGGGCTGGGACTGTGTCCGTCTGCCCCGCGTGTCCCGAGCCGCCCTCAGCCGCGGGGCCGCTCCCGTCCCGCCATTCCCCGGGAAAGCGATCCCCGCTCCCGCTCCCCGGGAAAGCGATACCCGCTCCCCGGGAAAGCGCTCCCGCTCCCCGGGAAAGCGATCCCTGTTCCCCGGGAAAGCGATCCCCGCTCCCCGGGAAAGCGCTCCCGCTCCCCGGCAAAGCGCTCCCGCTCCCCGGGAAAGCGATCCCCGCTCCCCGCGAAAGCGCTCCCGCTCCCCGGGAAAGCGATCCCCGCTCCCCG
>VZRO01006863.1:50771-100085 GCA_013397915.1 Daphoenositta chrysoptera | reverse complement strand
GTGAGGGGGTGTGTGTGTGTATAAAATCTGGGTACTCGCGTCTGCCTGTCTTTGCACAAGTCCTGCGTGCGTTCTGGATGACGGGTAGATGCACCCTGCCCTCTGCGGGTTGTGTCACGGCCTAGATAAGAGCCCACGCATGTGGGAGTGTTGCAGTTAATCCCCTCGTTAACAATCTAATTGCACGGTTCTTTCTCTGTTTCAGCAATTGCAAGTCTCCCCATGTTTGGTATATATCTATGGGTGCAAAAGGGCTTTCAGCAGCACCCTCACCCCCCCAGGCTGTGCAAGCCGGTGAGATGGGACACCAGGGAAGGCAGGTGGGTGTTTGCCTCCTTCCCCCCTCCCTCCCTCCTGCTGGCGCATGCAGCTCTGCCTCCAAGGGGATTGGTACCACCAGATGCAGCCCAGTGTGGAAAACAAGTGGAGCTCTCCCCACCAGCCTGAGACAAGCAGCCACTGCCACAGGGCCCAGCACAGGTGAGGCCCCTCTCACGGAGAGCTCTATCAGTCCTGCAGTCATTACAGAGACATTTACTCTTCCATGATTGCAGCAATTCCACTTTAATAATTCAACTGCTACAAACACTCACAGCAGTCTGTTGCACATAACTCCCATGTGGTTGATGATGGTGTTTTACACTCTTATCCAGGCTGAAGTCGACACTGATGCAAGAATTACCTCTCCAACATTGCTCATGTTACCCAGTGGGTGGAAGGTTGTGGTGGCCACCAGCAGCAGGAGCAGCCAAGGCCACGGTGCCCATCCTCCCCTGCCACTGTGTGCACTTGTCAAAGGCCTGAAGGTTTTGCTCTGCAGCCTGGATGATCCTGCCAAGCCCTGACAAAGTGCCAGGAGTAATTTGGAAGGTTTGACAATAACCAGGCTACTGATGAAAGCCTGTTTCCTGGGGTCAATTCCTGACTTGTGTGGTCGTCTTCCCCAGAGATGCACAGTAAAAATAGTGGGAAAATAGCTTATGATGGGAAATGTCATTTCACTGGGTTTATTACAGTCAGGATCATAGGAGTCACCTTACTGATGGCTGGTGATACTGTCCAGTCCCGTGGGAACATGGCTTCCAGTGGAAATGCTGTCCTAAATGGGGATGTGGAGCAAGACAAGCCACACTAACCCTCCAGCACAGCCTTAAAGGTAGGTCCTGAAACACCTTTTCAGAATTTGGTGGTGAGACAGACCCCAGGAGCCATCCTCACCTTGTGTGTTGCTGGACACATCCCAGAACTGATTAGCAAAGTCTTTACATGTAAGAAATGTCAAATACTGTCAGTGCACACAAAGTCTCACTTCTTGCAATCATTTCACAGTGACTAGAAGTGTCCCCCAGGCCCTAGGCCTGGAAAAACTGAACCATTTGTCTGACAGAAAATGTTGTTGAAAGCGCAGAAGTAAGAACATACGAAAATTTGGAGACAAGTGAAGAAGAAGAGCAGTCGGGGCAGATGAGGACCAAGGAGTCTGGTTCTCTCTCCAGTGTATTCAGGAGCTGGTTTTCTCCTGTTTCCATTTTTGCAATATGTCATTTGCTGCCTTCAGTGTAGCTTCCTCCTAAAAAATACCACAAGTTTGGTCAGTGGCTCCCAGCCAAATCCCATTTCCCTTCACTGCAGCCATTGCTGATACAAAAATCCTGTTCTCAACCCCGAGCATTGCAGGTTCAGTATGAGACAGGCACACCATCTGTGGGACAGGCACAGCTGCTGGGCAGGTAAAGGGACACCTAGAGAGTCCCTGCCTTGGCCAAGAGATGTAGGATGCTGATAGGACAAAGTTTAGGATGGCCCAGACACACCTGCTGCCCCCAGCTCAGCTCGTGTGTCCGCAGGAGGGGTTGCTCCATCTGGGATGCCGTGATGGGGCTCCAATCCTGCATTTCTTCTTGGCATTTCTCTCATTAAACCAGCCCTGATTATTAATCCCAACCTTGCCTTCCTTTGTGCTGCCACATATCTCACCTTTGCAAAGCAGAACCGGATGAAATTGGTGTAGTTGTTCTTGTGGGCTTCGCTGTAGAAAGCTGAGAGTGGGATGGCAGCAAGTCCCTGGGAAGGGGAAGCATGTGGAGCTGAGGTTCCTGCTCTGGGGCTGGCCTGCAGCCTGCTGTGCCCCAGTGTGGGTGAACTCCACACCCCCCAGCCATGAGCTTGGGTGGGCACAGCCAGCACAGTGGGCACAAACCCACCCAGGGCAAAGGCAGAAGAGAGAGCCAGACCCATTTACCTTGTTCTTGACCATCCACTTTGCAAATCTGTAGTCGTAGGGCTCATCTGAGTTGGGTACATCAGGGACATCAGATTCTGGAGGAGGAGCACAGCAGGACAGAGGCTGGGGCAGCTGCTGGGTGCCTCAGCTGATCCCAAACCCACATCCTTGCAGCTTGGATGGGGAACATGCAGTCCATCCCTGCTTTGATGATGGTTTATGCAGGTTGCTGTCCCTGCCAGTACCACCACACCCAGCCCACCTGGGCAGGACTGCAGGTGACTCACTGAACTGGGAGATGTCTGCCACCAGGAAGTAGGTGCCCTCAGGGACGATGGGTTTCATCCCCACACCATCCAGGGTCTGGACCAGCCAGTCTCTCTTCTGCTGCAGCTCCTTGGGCAGCTGGACAAAGTAGCTCTCTGGTTTTCCATAGAGCATGAGCTCCCTCTGGAAACCCTGAGCCACGGCCTCCTGTAAGGAGAGAGGAGCCAGTGTCCAGGGGGAAGATGGTCAGGGCTTTCTTGGGATCTGAAGTTCCTGCATTTCACAGGTGATTAGAGAGCTCTCTGCCTCCAGCCCCTCCAAACTGCCCCTTAGATTTGTCAATGCAAGGTAAGGACTATACCCCAGGCAGGCTGAACACTCCCCTTTCTCCCAGACATGGGGCAACTGCAGGGAGAGAGGAAGGAGCCTCTCCATAAATCACTTTGTGTGCCTTTCAGGACAGCTGTGGGCAAGAGGACGACCTCTTACCCCTGCTCTGGGGGTTTGGGAATTGCAGGGCCAGGTGCAGGGAGCTGCCTTACCTGAGCAATTGTGGCACAGTGGTACACTGAGTTCTGGTGCACAGTACGGAGGTGCTGCAGCAGCCTGTCGGGTCCCACAACCCAGCCCACCTGTGGCCAGGAGAGGAGGAAGAAGGTGGTGAGTCTCTGGGTGCTCAGGCTCCCCTTTCTTTGCCTGTGCTGGTTTCATTGTATTTTCCAGACAGAACTTTCATAAAGCACCTTTGGTACTTTCAGACCCCGAGGCTCAAAGCTGAGCCGCAGTGTCCCCGCTGCTGTGCTATGGCAAAGGGACAGGGGTGGGGACACAGCGAGGTGCCACATGGGGTATTCACCTTCCATCCAGTGGCACTGAAGGTCTTCCCAGCACTCCCGACAATCACCGTGCGGTCCCACATCCCTTGCAAGCTGGCTGGAAATGAAAGGAGAGAAACCCCAATGGCAGAGCTCAGCATGCTCCTTTCTGGGCTGCATTGATGGCACGGGGGAGCTCTATGCCCACTATAACCCAGAGTGATCTCTTGTGTTCACAGCACATCTTTCACCTGGATGAGCCTCAAAGCACATCCCAATCAGGCAGCCAGGTTTCTCAAGAGCATCTTCTTTTAATTAAACATTTTCACAGGCATGTACCCAGCCCCAGGGGCTCATGGAGATGCCAAGCACCATCACCCTGCATCAAGGTGATGGCATGTTACTGCAACTGGAAGAACAGGCTGAAATCATGTTGAAATGGATTTCCTGCAACTACAGACACTCAGTAAACTGTGGCTTTACAAAGCATGGGAAAAAAATCAGTTTCACTGGAGCCAAGGGGCTTTTTCTTCTAGGTCTCCCCTCTGACTGGCTCTGAAGTCAGGACTTATGTTTAGGACCAGGTTTGGAGGCCGAGATTGAAGTGCAACAAAATACCTCCAGTGGGGATTCATGCCTAGTAGAGCTGTGCATGCAGGCAGCCCCTGGGATTTCCAGGGGATGCCAGTGAAATCCCCACTCCCTGCCCTGAGGGAAATCCC
Source organism: Daphoenositta chrysoptera (assembly GCA_013397915.1). Lineage (NCBI taxonomy): Eukaryota > Metazoa > Chordata > Aves > Passeriformes > Daphoenositta > Daphoenositta chrysoptera. The sequence goes on along the minus strand of VZRO01006863.1, from coordinate 96,057 downwards.
CACTCCCTGCCCTCCCCCAGGCCCAGCCCTGCCCTGTACCTATACGGATGTGCTGCTTCCCGTCGTAGACCAGCCACTCGTACACCTCGTCGCTGATGCACAGCACGTCGTGCTTCACACACAGCTCTGCAATCAGCCCCAGCTCCCCACGGCTGAACACCTGCAGCAGGCACGGAGTGTGGCAGAGATACAGCAGGAGCGTTCCTGAGCCCCTGCCTGTCCCCGCTTGTCCCTGAAGGTTGTGGATCCTCCTGGCACCATCTCCCATGCCACGGTGGGCAGGAGCTGGCTGCAGTGGTCTAACAGGGCAAAAGCACTGCTGGCACAAAAGGCTTAAAAACGCCAGGTGACTGAGCACGGCGTGTGGTGCCCCCACAACACCCTCGTGTGCAAGGAAAGTTGAGTCACTGCAGCACTGCAAGTGCAGCTGCAGCACCCCAGCATCTTCCAGGGCCCAGCATGGCCAGCGGTGTTACCTTGCCCAGAGGGTTGTTGGGTGAGTTCAGGACGATGGCTTTTGTCCGTTCACTGAATTTAGAAGCCAGTTCAGCTGGGTCCAGCTGCCAGTCTGCACTAGACATCAATCTTCCATCTTTTGGAGGATTCTAGAGGAAACACAGGGGAATCTTGGTTTGCTTTGCTACCTCTGTGCTTTGCTTTACCACTCACCTCTTTGCTGACCGTGGTGTGACTCTTCCCTTCTCCATCCACTCACCGGTCTCAAAGGGACAAACACAGGTGTCCCACCAGCCATTTTCACCATCGGCTCATAGCAGTCAAAGAAGGGCTCAATGATTATCACCTGGAAGAAAGGGACATGTCAGCATCCTCCTGGTCCTGCTCAGATCTTCCCTGAGGAGTGCAGAGAGCAATGGGAGGGACAGGACATTTTAATCCCTTTATTACTGTAATGGAGAACCTGCATTGCCTGTGGGGAGTGTCAGGAAGGACACCACCACTCAGGACAAAAAGCATTATTTTGCTTTATGCAGAAATGAGGCAGTGCCCTGCAGCAGATTTCTTCCTTTGGAAGCTCAAGTACTGCAGAATGGGGATAAAACTGGTTTTGCTTTGGAAAAGGACAACAAAAACCAGCCTGGAGGTCCCCTGGGGGAAGGCTGCCAGTGCAACAAGCCCAAATCTTGGCTTACCTCATCACCTTCATCCACTAAAGCCTGGAAGCAGCAGAACAGGGCCTGGTATGCCCCCACAGTCACCATCACATTGGTCATAGGATCCAGGTCTCGTCCAAGCAGCTTCTCAAAAAACTGGGCTAGGACCTTCACCAGAGGCGGGTGGCCCTGTGGGGTGAGAGGAGGGTGGGAATTGGGTTGCAGAAGACTCCTAAACCAAGGACGAAACCTTGGAAAAGGGCTGGGAAGCCAAGAGCCCTGTGAGACATCTTCCAGCCTGGCTGCTTCAAACATCCCAGTAAAAGCAGGGAGTTACAGCCCTGGGAACAGTGGGCATGGGTCGAGGCTGGATGTGTGTTTTGCCTCGTGTTTTTTCCTGTTTATTGCTGCCTGATGAGCTCTGAAGCAGCCAGGGCTGATGGGGAGTGAGGGGGTGGTGCTGGGGAGGGAGATGTGTCCACGCACGAAGGCACGGGTGTACTGGTGCAGCATGTGGTTCCCCCCGCTGAGGGCTCTCGTCAATGCCTCTGTCAGAAACTCTGGTGCAGGGAAGTCAGGGAAGCCCTGGCCCAGGTTCACCTTGGAGTAGGTAGCAGCCAGTTTTACAAAGTCCACCCTGGAGAGAAGGGAAAGAAAAGCACTTTCAGAGGGTCTGGGCAGTGGGTCTGCTCGCAGCATCCCTTTGGAAGGGAGTGGGGTTGGCATCCCTCCTGCAGAGCCATCCTGCTGCTCACAGACAGGCAAGACCAAGCACAGGTCATTCCAGACCTGTTGCAATTAAACCAAGGATGATGAACTGGTGCACTGGGGGAATGGTTTTAATTTATTCTCCCAAGCTCCTGTGGTCAGTGTGTGGTCACAGCTGAAAGCCTGTGGTGTTTCTGATCACACTGGACTGAGCAGGAGGAGACTTGGAGGTTTTCAAGTTCATAGCAGCTCTGCAAAATTTAGCAACTAGACATTGTGAAGGCCTCTGCAGAGGGTAGGGTGGGCTGAACTCGCTGCCCATCTCAAACCAAACAAGAAGCAGCTCACTGGCAGTTTGTAGCTTGAACCCAGGCACAGCAGGGCCTTGGGGAAAGACCATTTAAAGCTCTTCTTCCAACACGCAACTTTCCCGATGCCACGTTGTGTCTGCCAGGATGGGAATGGCATTTGCAGCAGCCCTTCACCTGCCTCTCTGCTTGCAGTGCCCCAGGGTAAGCTTGGAGCAGGTGCCAGGCTGTAGCCAGTGTGCAGCAAACACTTGGCTCAGATTTGGGTGCCACTGGGATCATTTGGGTGGATGAGTCAGAGGGAGGGTGATGCTTCTGCCTGCCTGGTATTGCAAAATACCTGATACGGCATAAAGTGAGAGCAGCAGGTACAGAACTGACTCAGGGTAAAGTGTTCTGGGACAAACCTGCTCTGATGTGCTTCCTGAACACATGCAAAGCAGTCAGAGGAAACTTCTGCTTTGTGCTGTGTGGCTGCTGTGGTTTCAGTCTGGTTTTAGGATGCCTAAAACCACATCTACCACCTGGGTAAACCAGATGTTCTTTTAACTCACCAGATATTTTTATCTATTCCCTCCAGCCTCCGAGCTTGCACTGGCCTGGACATTTTTGCCTGCAGAGAGAAAGAAAGCGAGTTTGAAGCTTTTACTCATGTCAGTGAGGCCACAAAGGGCCTGTGGCCTCCCCAGAGAAGTTTTTCCCAACAGAAGCTGTGCCCTTTACTATTGTTTCACGGGCTATTCCTGACTGACCTTAGAGCAGTAATGCTGTTGCAGTAGTTTCTGCTTTCACTTACAAGTTTCAACAAGAATTGGGAAAATAGATGAACAAAAGAAACCTTTGTACACTCACTAGGGAGGTGGCAATGCCTCAACCTCATTGCCTGTTGGGATTAGTCATGGGGTCAAGTTCAGCCAGGCTCTAACACCCAGGCCAAGGACCCCAGACCTCAGCCTTTTACCTTCCATAACCTCTCCATCTTCATGGGAAGGATCTCCTTACTCTACAAGCCATGAAATGCCCCCTTTTCCTAGAAGAACGAATTATTTTATTCCATGCTGCTCTATAAAGTAGCAGAAGTACATACTCTTCTGTCCTGATGAAGTGCTTGGTGAGGGGGCTTGCTCTAGATCCTATAAAATGTGCAGGGTTTTGTATTTAAAGGTCATGTCAAACCCAAGCAGTAACTAGGTACAGGCAAGAGAGAGCCCAGCACAGAGGTCAGTGTGATGTACAGAGACACTGAGGTACCATGCCGTGACTGGTTTGTAATTTCCATGTACATCATGGCTCAGGGGAGTGCAAAGAAAGACAGTAGGAGACATTGAATGCAAAACCCTCCTTCCAGATGGATAAGCACAGTGGGAGAAAGTTAGAAGTGCTTGATGGGGAATTCATCATGAGGATGATGAAAAGCGGCAGAGGCAGAATTTAATAACTCAGCAGTGCAGGGAAAAGGTACCCAGACAGGGAAGGGGCTGGAAACTGGAGACAAATGATGCTCAGTGCACCACGAAGAGCCAGCATGAGGGCACGAGGAGGGCAGCCCTGAAGCAATGAGTCAAACAAACCATTGTCACCACAGCAAATAAACACACTTGAACTGAAACAAGGAAGGCATGTGAAAGCAGCTGAGGTGAGATGCAGAGGTGGGATGTGAGGGGGTCTGTGCTCTGCTGTGCCAGGATGGTGGGGAGATACTGGATCACCCTCCTCCCAACATTCAGCTACAGCAGGAACTCCCCACTTACCTGCTCCCCTCTGCTGTTCCCACAGCACTGCACCACAATTTGGGCAGTGCCCCAAGGGTATTTTCTGCTGAGGTCCTTAGATTTTTATACAGCTTCAACCCTTACCGGGGATCTTTGCAAACACCCTGCTGAGGAGCCCTGTGTTTCAGAGGGCACCAGGTGGACTCTGCTCCACCGTGGTGCCAGGCAGGCAGCCAAGGGCAAGCAGAAGTCACTGGCTCCAGGACAGCCTCTCTCCTGTCCCTCAGCCCAGCTTTGCTCTTTCTGCACAAGCTCATGGCTGTTACAGTCACAAGACCTGCTGCCTGAGCTGATTTGGGTGGGAGCAGAAGGATTTGTGGCTTGGGAGGTAAAAGATAGCTGGAGGAGAAATATTAACAGTTCCAGTGCTGTTCCTGCAAGGTGGGGCTGCTGCACGCCACAGATCAGAGAATCGAATAGATGATGACCAAGTGTGATGGAGATTGGTGGGAAGAAGGTGCCTGAAGCCTTGAAATTCCCAGTTCTGAAGAAAGGCTTTGACTGCTTCAAGAACAGAAATAACAAATACTTTCTTTTTCTGATATCCCTCCATCCCATCCTATCCCCAGCCTGTGTGTGATGCTGCCATGGAGAGCAACACAGGCTCAGGATCATGCAGCCCTCAAATCTGTTTCAGCCTGTTCTGGTCCCCAGACAGAAGGATGTGTCTCTCCAGGTGCAGTTTGCCTGGCAGCCACACAGGAGAGCTGAGTGCCAATGCAGAAGGCTTGGCATCCATGATCTTCCACCACCGACTCTGGCGGCTGTGTGTGACTGCCTTGCTCTGCATGTTGGGATCTCTGAGCAGGATGCTGGTATTTTCCAGGTACTTTGCAAGCCAAGAGGCTCTAGTAGAGACCATCAGATGAAGCAACCCCACAAACAAGGAGTCTTCTCCTCTATGAAGGATATCCCCTTGCTTATGAGGATCCTTTAAACACGCTCCCTGGAAATAAGCAGGCACAGAGGGAGTTGCACCAAAGTGGCTTTTCCTGACGGGCTCTGTCTGCTCTTGCTGCCAAGGTGAGTGGCCCCGGGCAGGCTGCCAGCCAGGAACAGTCCCACTGGGCATTCCATACCTCTCTGGAGTATGAGCTATGTCCAGCGCTGCTGTTCCTCTCCAGCAAGAAGTGACGCAGGGACGGTCCCGCTCTCCTGAGCATGCCACGGCTCCTGCTGTCTCACTCCTGCAGGCACAGACCTGCAATTCCCCGGAGACAAAGGAGAGGGCTGAGACAATTGCTCCACTGATTCAAAGCAAACGTGTGCCTGGGATGGGGCAGGCCCAGACCCAAAGTGGAGGTTGTTCTGCCACAGAGAGGAAAGGCAAAATGAGCTGCTTTGTGTGTTGTCATTGCAATGTCCAACAGTGCTGGGGCTGTACTTTGTGCCCATGACACACAGAATCAGGATCACAAGGGCAACCATGACTTCTGTCTCCTCTCTCCCAGTCCAGGCTTCCCCCACTCTCCTCTGCACCGAGGGGAGTGGTATGGACACCAGCGAGAGGGCATCCTCTGGGAATCTGGTACTCAGCATCAGCTCCTCATCCAGTGTCATTGATCCCAGGTAACTCTTGCCTCTACCTTTCCTCCCTTGCAGCACCTTTACCTTCCTGGCCCACACAGAGAATCTCTGGCCTCTCAGCTGCTGCAGCTCTGGTTTAGTCACAAGTTTTATTCCAATTAACAGGATGTCACTTTCTATCTCTAAAGTAATTTTGGTGATTATCTTTCCTTCAAGGCCCCAAACAAGTTAATTTCTGTCTAAAATGTAGCCTGCTCCTTTACCTCAGGTTCCTTCAACTATTCTACAGCATGACTTAAACATGCAGTATTTAAGCTAAAATAAGTGAATGTTTTGTTAGGTACTTGAGATAAAAGCAATGAGGCTGGAGGATGCATGCACCTTTATTATGACCAGCCATGAATCTGCCAAAAATATTAATTAAAACAGGTTTGAAGCTGACCAGCCCACAGGTAAGCTCTCAGTACTCCTGAGGGCACTTTCCATCCTTATGGATCTGCCAAAATATTAATTAAAACAGGTTTGAAGCTGACCAGCCCACAGGTAAGCTCTCAGTACTCCTGAGGGCACTTTCCATCCTTATGGATCTGCCAAAATATTAATTAAAACAGGTTTGAAGCTGACCAGCCCACAGGTAAGCTCTCAGTACTCCTGAGGGCACTTTCGATCCTTACACGCAGGATGCGTGTCCCCAGTGTCTGCATTTTTTGTTATTTCTAAAAAAAGTGCAAAGCAGCTGCCAGCTGAAACCAGCGGGGTTTTACATCTGTTTGTCAAGTGGGAAAAAATAGCACAATGTACGGAAAAACGGGAAGCCAGAGCATCATATTGCTCGTGACCGTGAAATCTCCACCTTGTAGCTTGCATGACACTGAGATGTGGGAGGACACTGCTTTGGGATGCAAAGCAAAGGAGTCCTGGAATGAGGGGACCTTCCCTGCAGGGGACAGAATCAAAGTGTGGCAGTAAAAAAGGCTTTATCAGATAGCAGCAAACTACAGAGCTATGTAAGAGCTGTGCACAGGGCTGGGGGCAGCACCAAGGAGCAGCCGACCGGGACACCGCTCACTCTGGAAGGGGGCACTGGACTGAGCAGAGGATTTTGGAGGTGACAACCGGAAGGTCACCTCGGGGACTGGGCACTCACCACCTCCAGCCCGCGGGTCGCAGCCGTCTCCTCCATCCCGGTGCTCCCGGGTGCACCCCCTTGGCAGCTCGGGGGTGCACCCGGGAGGATCTGGGGACACGGGTGTCCCTGGATGTGCCCCAGGAGGGCTGCAGGACCAGGGCGAGTGCAGGGCGAGAGCAGCAGCAGCGCCAGCAGGAGCTGACACTGGGGAAAAAGCAGCTGCCAGAGGGACAGCGGGGACAAAACCAACTTACATTGAGCTGGATCGCGCTGCTTTACGCTGCAAAGCCGGGCACAGCCGCCCAGGCTGCCCTGGCACACATTCTGCCCTCTCTGCCCGAGCGGCTTCATCTGCGGCTGGGACTTCCTGGGAGGAGTCGCAGAAGGCGCAGGAAGGCAGGGTTGGAGACACAGCCCTGGTGGGGAAAATCGTACCGGGAAAAGGCTCTGTGGGCTCCGAGGGTTTTGGCTGCCTGGGGAAATATCCCAATGTGTTGTTCAGGTGGAAGCTCGTGCTGGCTTAACTACAGCGGCAAAATTGTTGTGGTTTGGCTGTAAATACTTCAGCATGGCAATGGCAGGGAACTTCCTTTTGAGTGAAGCCTTCAGTCGTTTTGAAAAACGAATTTTTAAGTCAAAATCCTCTCAAAATTTTCATTCTGCAGACTTAATATAATTAGAGAAGGGAAGGGATAAGTGTAAGGTCCATCACAGGGTAAAGGCGTCCTGCCACGACACAACCTAAAGCAGATCCTGCAGCATAGCCTGACCCCTGGGCTGTGGGTGGTGATGTATGTATGACTTAGGTCAAAGTTACAAAGTGTTTGTATAGCTTAGGTTATAAGATATGTATGTAACCTAATATCAATACAACCCAAATCATGACTTTTTATCAATATAACCTGAAGCATAACTTTCTGTACTTATATAGCCTAAATCATAGCTTTTACTTATGTAGCCTGAATAATAACTTCTATACTCATATAACCTGATACTTATAGAACCTGAATAATCACTTTTGATACCTATATCATAACTTTTGATACCTATATAACCTGATATAAATAACTTTTTATACAATGTAATGGGTAGTATATGGTTAACTAGTTGCTTAAATGCTGAATAGACAAAAAGAGAGAAAAAGACTCACCAGGTGTGTAGCTTCAGAGATAGATAAGGGTAGTACTAATGAGAAATTGGCAAGTGCAAAGCCAGTTAGCCACAAAACAAAGAATTTAGACTGGTTAAGACCAGCGAGACCAAGGAGCACCGTAACTACACATGCTCTGAAGCCAAAGCTGAAAAGTTCAAGTGTGAAGAAGACTTTAGGAGCCTTCATCAAAGACCCCTGAAGACCCCCAAATTAGGGGAGTGCAGGCGCAGTGAGAAGAAATTATCTAATAACCATGAGATCATGCTGTGTAAATTAGTTCCAGTGCGTATGTGATGATGCTGTAATGACATAGCAATAATAAGCATAATTTACTGTATAAATGACAAAGGCAGGTGAGCTAGGTGGAAAAATCCCTCTCACCACCAGCGCTGCTCTACAGACATCGGGCTGTGGGGATTTATTTCCAGCCTATCTTTCAGGCATCAGTGGGCAGGGAGAGCAGCCACAGCGGGGGACTTCAGTGCGGGGATGCCAGAGCTGAGCTCTCCATCAGTGTTTGAGAGCTGACAGTTGCTGCAGTGAGGTGTTGAGAGAAAACTGCCCTCTCTTCCCCCTTCCTTTTGTGACAAGGCTTTACCTGCTCCGATGAGTCAGGTCGTGTAGGTCTCCAGAGTGAGTAATTTCTCTCTCCCTTTCACAGCAGGAAAAAGTGAGCCATGGGGAAAGGAAGCAGCTGCATCTTCTATGCCAAAGGTTCCCAATCCCAAACCGACATCCCTGAGGTGATTAAGCAGGAGGGAATGTCTGTGCAGGGAGAAGAAAATTCTGTTTTCTAAATTTCTTTTTAACTCAAACACTGAAACAAACAGATGGAAGGAAAGCTTGGTTCTGTAAGAATGTTTGCATCACATCCTGAGCCATCGAATGGCTCAGTGGCATTTTTTCCTGTTTTCTTTGTCCTGTCCTCCACCAGCCTTGTGCCTTCCCTGGTTGTTGTTTTCCCCTGAACTGAGGTCGTTTGATTCGATATATTAGCAAAAAGCCAATTTGGCAGAGGAGTGGTAATTTTCTGTTGGGTCCATGAGTTGAACTGGCTCAGGCAAAAGCACAAGTGGGCAGGGAGGAGCAGGGAGAAAAAGGGATGGACATAAGCCCCCACCTTGTCTGTCAGGATTTAGAGTTTATACTGGTCCAAGAGTATAATGAAACTTCACCTTAATGCCCTCTTGAAATTCAGCAGAAATTTCTGGATGAGGGCAGTGATGTAAAGGACACATCTGACCTTGTACTTTTTACGGTAAAACTCAAGGAGAGTTACGACCCTCTTTTTCTTAAGGTCATTTTAATTTAACAAGTGCATCTGGACATGTACAATTCTTAATTAGCGTTGAGTTAAAAAAAAAAAATTAGCTATTGCACTGGGTTTATAGGAGTCTACAGCACTGTGTCCTGGCATTGGGATCCCAGCTCTGCTGGTACATGTCCTGTACCTGTGGCTGCAGGAGGTTGCCAAGACTTAGAATATTCCTAGAAAGCCACAGATACACTTATTTTACTGTTACAGACGTCACTGATGTATACAAGTTAAAATTGGCCGCACTCAGAACCGCCTCCTGTACCCAAATAAAATTACAACGAATGCCTTTGAGCCATCCTTTATGAATTTAAAAAGAAATTATGCTGCCCAGTGTCCTCCATTGCGTCGGACAAGCAAAAATAACCACCAGTCAATCACTTTTTTCAGGTACCACGAAGTTCACAGCAGCTGAAGGCACTGAGCTCCGGCTGTGGATGGGGCGGCTCCTTTAATGCCGGCGCCATTCTGAGCGCTGCCCGGCACCAAGATGGCGCCGCCGCCCTCACCCCCCCCGTTCCCTCCCACCCCCTCATGGAGCGCGCCCTGCACAAAGATGGCGCCGCGCCGGTGTCGCCGTGCCCGCCCCCAGGGTGGCGGCGGGACGGGGCGATGGTGGCAGTGCCGGCCGGGTGAGGTCAGATCCGGGGCGGGGCTGCTGCGGGCAGGGCGGACAAAAGGCGCCGGAGCGGCGTGAGGGAGGGCGGTGGTCGCGGGCAGGTGGGTACGGCGGGTTCCTCTCACGGCCGTGGCGGGCAGGTGGGTGCGCCGCGCTCCCCTCACGGCACGGGCGGGCTGTGGGGATGCGTCCCACCGTGGGGCGGCGTCCCGGAGGGAATGGGGTGGGACGCCGGGTCGGGGCTGTTCGGCTGAGGGGCTCGGGAGCGGTGAGCGGAAAGGATATGCTGAGTAATTCAGCAGTAATTCGGTTCCTCCGTGTCCCGCCGTCCCTGCTCGCACACCGCCCGGGCGGGGGCTGCTCGCCCCGGCTGTGGGGCGAGGCAGGGCCGGGGTGTGCGCAGTGTCCCCCGGCCAGGGCAGGACGCCGCCGGGTGTTACCTGCGGACGGAAGCGCGGTGGGGTTTATTTATGTCTCCCAGAGGATGTTTCTTTCTGTGTCCGGAAAGCCGCGGTGGAGTGGCGGGGGCTGGTTCCGAGGTGTGCTGGGCTGGGGCTGGTGCCCATTGCCTGGAGCGGGGAGAAGGTCAGAGAGTCCTCTCCTCCTAGTGCTGCCTTTGCGGCACTGTGCTACGGCTAAAATGCAATAGCTTTGGTTTCCAGGGTGTTGCTTCAAAATCTGTCAGCTCGAATGGTAACTTTGGGATCAAGAGGAATGTACCCTCGGACATCTTCAGCATTGTGGGGTTGGACTTTCTCCTACTGATGTCCGTTCTTTTTCATTTCCCCCTGTTGTTGACACAATGCTCTCGGATGTTCCGCAGTCCTCTCCTACATAGCTGGGAGATTGGATGCTTGAGAGATCCCTCCAAGGATCTGCTCCCTTGCCTGTTTTCCCATGCCCCGTGCTGACATGCAGGAAGCAAGGAGAAAAAAAAGCAGCCCTGTTGTAATTTTTGTTGATGGTGCTAAACTGCTGCCACTTCAAGAAGATACGTGTTGTGAGGGAAGGGGGCAGTTGCTTGAATCTGGAGTGGTTAGAAGTGTCATCTCTGCTTTCTGGTATTCCCGATGGTAACATTTAAAGTGAATCTGGTTTTTCAGATTAGAAAATAGGCAGTAAAATCATCCCTTTCCCCATCGGACAATAATTTGTTATTCTGTCTCTACCTGTGTAGGCTTAGTTGTGATATTAGTGTTAATCATCTCTTTTGGCTGAGTCTGCAACACCTGGTTTTTGGTAACTTCTGTTAGAATAACAGCTGCTGGAAATTCCTTCCTGCTGAAAGTTTTACTTGGCTCCTAGTGTTCTTGCCATCTTTCTAGGTATCAGCATGTCTCTTTCTGGCTCCCAGTGATCCTCTGAGTTGTTCATTGCTTCTTAGATACTGTTTACTGAGCTTTTACGTGTCCCTCTGTGAACTCGATCCCCTCTTTTTTGCTGATAATCTGTATTTCATTTCAGGGAAGCTGTTCCCATGGCTTGTGGGGAGTGCAGCGCTTCAGCACTCACTCGGGATCCAGCACGTAGGAATATCAGCCACTTCCAGCACAGAGAACTGACGTGCAGATAGCAGAACCCTGCTGCAAGGTGAGGGCTCTGGGCCAGCTCTGAGCAGTCAAGCCAAAAAACAAAAAATGACCAGGGTCCTGCTTAAGCATAGATGCAAAGCACAGCACATGAGATAATTGATACGGAGGAAAGGTGGTTGGTCAGAGGGTGGTGTGGGGAGAGTGGTGGTATTTAATAGTGGTGGTGTTAATTAAATTCTGGGAGCCCTTAGCCAGCTTGGAGATAACAAAGGAACTGAGCCTTGCCCAAAGTAGAATAATTGTATATAGTCACCCGTAAAACTAGCTCCTGGCCATGTAAGCCCTGACTTCTCACTGCACTTAACAGTAAATACAGAGGCTGCCCAGTAAATGTTTTGGTGGCTGCTGCCTGAAAGGAGTGCAGCTGAGAAATAGGAAGAGCTGTTGGGTTTGATGGGTGCCTTTCCTTTCCCGTGGCGTGATGTTTGTCCTCCTGTATAGGCGTCTCCAGGCAGCTGTGTGGGTGTCTGTTAGGCAATGACAGAAACCAGTTGCAGGAATCTCCCAGCTTCCTTGGGTCTGCACTGGGACAGTGATTAAAGGGATTGCAGAATTCTGTGCCCAGCTTCATGATGGGAAATTCTGTCCAGCTTGGCCGTGTTCTGAGCAGGGATGTGCAGTTGTTGATTCCAGAATAGAAGAAAAGAAACCCCTAAGGCTTGTCTGGTGTTCTGGCAGTTCACTGACTTTTCTTATTCTTTTTTTATTTTTTGACTAATCTTGTCGTGGTATTTGGAAACCCTTTTAATTCTTGTAGGTCAAAGACAACGTGCATAAATATTTCCCTAAAGCATGCCAGAAGCCATGTGTTAAAAGCTAATGTTGCCATGCTTGAGATGTGAGTGCCTGAAGCCTTCCAGTGGTGACTTTCTGAAGCTGGCTACATTCTAGTAACTGCTGCAGGCAGTCAGAGATGGTCTGTGCTTTGGGGTTCCCTGATGCTATTTTTTTTTTTTAATTTTAAATAAGCAGTGGAGGTCACATGCATCAAATTATTGTTGTATGATTAGAGCAGGCTTTTTGGAAGCCTTCATGTGCTTCTACCACATACTAAAGAAGGATTTTGTTCAGTAGAGTACTTTAGAAGCAAGCCTTTTTGTGTTGAATTGACCTTAACTGGTATCTCAGAAAATAGAGGTACACTATCTGGTGAGAGGTGCTGGAGAAGGGTTTTTTAGGATTTTTGTGTGGGGCTCATTAAGGCGAGGAGTGGTGTGCACAGCTATTGTTTTGGTAATGGTTAAAATTCAAAGTCTTCAGCTGCAGCATGGTGAGTCTCCCTTTATGCATTTTTACTAGTGTTTTCAAACCCAGCCCCAGTTTAGGATATGCACACTAATACTGAACAGGCATTTAGCAGTCCACATGTTTTGAAGATTGTATCTTGAATGCTTCCAAGCAGCTTTTTCCTTAAACAGCTGAATTGGTGCATGTGTCTTGTATTGCAACTGGAAATCCCATTTCTATAGCTGGGTTATACCTGCCCTTCCTGCTCCTGTGAAACTGCTTTTGAAGCTAAAAGCTATTCAGTCCTGACCCGCCCACTGAAGTAACAGTGCTGCCTTCACTTTGTGTACCAAACATTGTTAACATTGGCTATAAAATTACCTTGGCAATTCACAAAGCTCCTCTGGTCACTGCTGCTCCTGTAACTTCAGCCTGCTTCTGTGCACAGTAAAGGTGTGTGCTGGACTAGTTAACAGATTCTCCTTTAGAGTTGTGGTTTTATCAGGCCTTGATGATGCAGGGTGAGGTGGTCTGTTCTTCATTAATTAATAGAATCAGAAAATGTTCTGAGCTGGAAGTCACAGTCACAGTGTTTGGAGCTGGTGGTCCTGACGGCAAGGCCTGTAGGGTACAGGGAATATGTGAAGAGGTACTTGGTCGTCTTTGATCAGACAGGGGTGAAATATTAATGTACTGATAGTTGATGTCTTAATTGTCTTGGATTGCTCTTGTCTGTGTTGTCTTTCATCCTGACTGGCTCATCTCTTGGAGCTTGAAAATAGCTGTGTCAACACCCATGGATTTGTGCATGTTGAGACAGTCTGTCAACAATGAATTAAGTTATCCTTGCTTTTACTCACTTTGAATTTAGTGTTGATTTCTTATCTGTTGTTAGTTACGCCAAAACTCTGCTCTGTCTACCCTTCCCGCTGAGAACAGCTGGTTCCTCCAGCTCTCGGTGCTGGATTTAACTGCTAAAGAGCCCTCTCCTGCACCTGGTGAGGTGCTTGGAGCTGTTCTGGTTTTCTTGAGTAGTTACTAACAGAATTAATTCAATCACTTGTATTAGGCAGCACAAGGCAGTGCTTCGTTATGTCCTGTTGGAAGAAGCCAATCGTACTTTTCCAAGACAGTTCCAATGCCCTGTCCTTGAAGCATCTTTGTTATGGCAAAGAGAAAATTAATTTTGGATAGGAAACCTGTGGCCGTGTACATTCATAATTTATAAGCTGACACAGCCGTTTTGCTCTGGTTTCCATCAGTGTTGCAAGTCATCTGATGGCACTTAAATTTACAACACCAGCACACAGTCCTTACCCCAAGTGTCAGTGATGCTAGTAACTGCAGACTGTGCTCAGTTCTGTGCAGCTGGGGCAAAACACTGTCAGGAGGCAGAAAATGTGGCAGGCCAAGCCAAGTCCAGCATGGATTGTTCTGTTGGTGCAGCTGTTCTTCCCTGTGCATGTCAGGACTCGCGTGGTTGTGTGATGGTAAACAGGAGCTGTTGCACTAGACTCTTAAGACTGACAGTCTTGCATCTCTCAGGAAGAGTCAACTAATGGGTAGCTGTAAAGATGATAAAATACTACCCATAGTGTGGGTGAGTTACTCTTTTTAATGAACTTAAGTAATGACAATGTGATGCAGTGGGTTCACTTCATCCTGCTGTACCTTGTGGCTTGGGTGGGGCTGAACATTGTGAAAACCACCTTACCTTGCTCTCAGTGTTGGGTTCACTGCCTGTTCCACTGAGAGAGAAGTGTAAGTTCTGGCAGCTGCTGTTCCACCTCTCTGCTTGTCTAAATGGTAAATGACCCTTCTAACTTGACATAGAATCATAGAGTGGTTTGGGTTTGAAAGGACCTTAAAGATCATCTAGTGATCATGTTCACTTCTCTGCCTCAGAAGATGTTTTGTCCCACAGGAGGGATTTATCTTTTTAAAGCAGAAGGGGCCTGATATAGGGCTAACAGTTATTTAGGGCTTTGGCATCTGGCTTCACTGCTGTTTTGTTCTAAACAACAAAGGACAAAATAACCTGAGTAGTTCCATCTCATGTCTTGGGCTTTTCCAGTTGATCACGTGGCTGTCCTTGAGCTTGGAAGGTTTTCTGAGGGGTGCCTGAAAGCAGCTCTGTTTTCAGCCTCCTTTTTTTTCCCCCGTCTTAATTCTGGACCTAATAAACATGGGGGAGGAGACACATAAATTCCCAGTCCCATTTCTGCCCAGTAAGCTCTTGCATTTCCTGATTTTTGAACAAAGAGCTCTGTGTCATGTCCTTCTTTAGGATTTCAGGTGGCAGCATGCTGGGGAGGGAAGCTCTGCTCTGTTGAAAACTTACTGTAACGTGTTGTAGCTCGTCAATAATCAGGGCTGTAGTCTTGAAAGCATCAAGGCTTTTATTTCCTTTATCCACCTCTGATGCTGTCAGCACCTGAACAACTCCCTCTTTCTCTGGGCTTCTGAGAGGTAAGAAATTCTGTCAGCAGGGTTTGACTTGTGCTTTGCAGTCCACAATCTTAAAATGAAATCAAATTATAATTAAAAATATGTGTAGAGGAAACTAAAGAGTTGCAAGATTCAACATAAAATTCATCCACATCTACTTATCCAGAACTGTTTTGTGAGACTGATTCACTTGAAAGCTGCATGTGACTAAAGGTGAGGATTTTCTTCAAATCAGGGAGGTTTGAGCATTCTTGTATGTGTCCTGAGGTTGTGCATGTAAGTGCTCTTTGGCCACTAGCTTTGTTAGTAACAGAATGGCCAACAGAAAAGCGCAGGAAAGAGGAGGCTGGATAAAGTATTCAGCAATGATGAGTCAAGCTGACAAACTGGCCAGTGAAACAGAACAGTGATGTTGTTTCTGTTCACTCTGTCCCGAGCTGGATGTGCTGGCCAACAGCTGCAGGCAGGAATTTGGAGCACTGTTGAGCTAGGTGTCTGTTGACAATAGGTCAGTCTTCAGTTTTTTAGATTAAGTGGTTTTGGCTAGAGGAATTGTCCAAATCAGAGATTAGTTACTGTGTTAATACCTGTGGTTTGTGGGAAGCGTTCGTGCTCTCAGCTCTGTCAGCCTTTAAGAAGGTACTTGCTGCTTTTATGATGTCTGTCAGCCAGATACGTTCAATCTTGTTTCTGACTGGTTTTACTGTGTAGGTGTGGTTTGCTCAGAATGTCCCTTTTATTCGAACATGAGTGATTATCTTTCTCCTCCAGGTGTGTCTGGTAAAACATAGGATTAGTACTTGGTGATGCTTATGGTTGGCTGAAGGCTGGGTAGGTTTGGCAGGCTGGTTATATAAGTCTGAAACTGCTGTTCCTTCTCTTGGATCAGCCTGTTCAGCATTAGTGGGGAGGCTGTAGGTTTGTGCCCAGCAAGCTGAGTCAGGGATGGTCCCTGGTGGGATGCAAACCTGGATCCAGGTGAATTTGCAGACCCTGAAGAGGTATGTAGTAGGCAAACATGGAATGTGTAAATATTTCAGGAGCATATTTATCTAGGCTGGATTGATCCTTTTGTATGCTTTAGCATACAGATCTTTTATTGAACAATCTCAGATGTTGCTGCTCTAAACCGTGCTGAGTTGGTTCTATATTGGATGTAGAAAAGCTCAAAGTAGTGTTGCTTGATGTAGCTGAAACCCTCCAATGTAAAGTCTCCAAAGGAAAGTAAAGAAATCAGAGGGAGCAGGGGCTAAGGGACTGCTCAGGGACTCTGGTAGCAAGGAAAGCTCTGTGGAATGCAAAACTTGAAACATCTTTGAGACAGCTTGAGATTTGAGAAATCTTACAGGCTTGTAAGATTTCCCCCTTCCCACTCCCCCCAAAGCCTGTCTATTTAATTTTACCCTTGGAAAACTTACTTTCTTAATGTGTCTGATAAGTTGTCAGAAGTTTAGACAGAGAATTTTTGATGTATCAGCTTATGCAAGTTTAGTGAAGTCAACTTGTCCTTAAGCTTAAGCACTCTTTCAAAATCTTGGTGTTGATGACTTCCATGTGGCAGAGGTAACTACACTGCAAGTAAATTGCCTGTTCCTGAGCTCCAACTGGAAGGTTCTGCAATTTGAAGTATATATGAAGGAGCTTTACCAACAGTGCTCTGACACTGAACTACCTTTTCCATCGCTGTTTTTGTCCATAAACTCAGTCACTCAGTTCAGGTGTTCTGTGCTCAGCCCTCGGTGAGGCTGTGTGATACAAGTGACTTGGCAAATAAAGCTTCTCCACAGTGAATACTTTGCTGCTGACAAAGTGTTCTGAAATACAAATCTTAAAAAGAGCAGAAGCTTGAAATCTTCCATCTGCTGGTCCTGTGGATCTTGGTCTGCTCTTGGTCACAAGGGAGGTAGCTTTATTTCTGGCCAGCTCTCTTCATGCAAGGATTGTTCCCAGTCCTATGCCAGAACAATACCTTCCATGTAAATCCCTATGTTCTACTGCCCACGTGGGGAGAGTCAGTGTTCCAGCTACCTTCGTGTTTTCTTCCTGTAGAGTGGTGGAAATCCCAGTCCTTGTGGGAAGAATCCTTCTGTGCATGGGAGAATCAAGTGACAGAGATGACCCCTGAGAATTTGACTTTTAGTCTGCTGTTGTCATCCACCCCAGCAGCAAAGCTGCTCTAATCCAGCATGGAGAATGTTGCAACACGGATTGTGTTCTAAAATGATTACAAGATGGAGTTCACAAAATAAAGATGACATTTGATGACAAGGTACATCTCCTGATGTAGAAACATCAGGAGTTAGAATTGGATTGCATGCATAGGGAATCTGGGTGAGGAGGGCTGTGACTTTCCCCATCTAGTTTCTCAAGTTTTTGCTGAGTACTTCTCCCTTTTACTGCAGATGCTGGCAATAAGGTTAGATAAGACATAGCAAATTCCATCTCCTGCAAAGGTGGCCCCTAGTTTTATTGTTCCTCTTTGGGACTTGAATGGGGTCTCCACTGCTACCAGAAGTGGGAATTTGCTGTGAATGTTCTTTTCTTCCTCTAGTGCCCCAGTCATTGTTCCTGGAAGGCAGGAGATTTCCTGCTCCACCCCGTTAATTGCTGACACTAAACTGTAGTAGATTCTCATGGGATGCTCATGATTTTTTTTTTAGCTGTCTCGTAAGTGCACAGTGAAAAGGGGGATTTCCTACCCCATGTAACTGGTAAGCAGAATTAGGGAGCCAGCTGTGCTAATTTCTCTTTGGTTTCCTTCCTATGTATCCTGAGCCACAAATCAAAGTGAGTACAAGGTTCATTTCTTGTGAGAAAAAATTAGGCATTTTCTGGATTGAGCAAAATGAGTAAACCCAGCCCTACAACTCAAGTCCGCAAATGTCATGAGACCCCACTTCCTGAAAAGAGATCATCCCAGTTTCATAAACCTACTATGAAGTGTCTGATATTTCCTATAAGTTTCTCTACCAAGAGGGATGAAGAAGGAAGCAGGAATGATCTTTGAGAAGTGGTATCTAGGCAAGAGGAAGGAGATAAACGTATCTTTTTTCCCTTGATATGGAGAAGGAGTAAGTTCTTTCATGAATAGCTGTTTAACTGCTGGATTCATTTCAGCTGTTCTGGTGTTTGGAGAGAGCTTCTGTACTCTGCTTTATCCTGGAATTCTTATTTCTGTAGTATGCACAGACAGCTCTTCCCAAATGTACCTCTCACATGGGCTCTCTCCTCCCTGAGGCAGATGTGTTCCGAGGAGGAGGCTGAAATGCCTTGCCTAGGACTTGCAGCAAGGTAGTTACAGGGCTGGGAGGGAGGCTCTGAACACCTTGTCAGTCTTCTCTGGCTGCTCAGGTGCTGTGCAGAAGAGGTTCAGCTTTGTCTGCTCCCTCCCATGTGGATGTGCAATACTCCTGCCCTGTTTAGTGCAGTTCCTTCTGCAGAGGTGTGTCAGCCACTTCTCAGGGGCTCTGCAGACCTACAGGACATTTTTTACCTCTGACAGTGCTCTAGATGGCTGTTTTCATCCCGTGTTTGTGACTTCACTGGTTGATCATTAATAGATTTGCTGTTCCTTGTTTTACTGAATTTCTAGAACAGGTAATGCCACGTTGTCTCTCAAAATTACCCACTCAAAAAAAAAAAAAAAAAGGACATTTCCCCAGTCTATCTTTTGTGATGGATTAATGTAGTGTTGGACCTGGATGGGCAGAAGGAAAAACATTACTTCAGGAATGGTTTTCATCTATCAATCTACCACCTGTACTTGCTTGAAACCTTCCCAAGTAGCAGTAAGCCAAAGCTGTCATTAGACCATTTATTGTTGTAAACAACAAACCAAAGAATAGAGTTCTGTATTTAGTGTCTTTAGGGAATGTGGTGCTTTTTGAGTTCATGTTAGGAATGGCTTTCTTTGCAGTTCAGTGGTGGAAGTTAATTTTAAATAAAAACTTGAATTCTACCAAAGCAGATGGTGTGGGCACCCTCCTTGTCACAGAAAGCTTTGTCCCAGCCAGTGATACTGAGCTTTCAGCCCCTCAGGACTTGTTGGACTGTCTGTACAAACGAAATCTTATGGCTTGGGGTAACATGATTGAATTTTTATTTTCTCCTTTATACTTGAATTGTGTGAGTTTCAAAAATAACTGAAAGATGAGTGCTTGTCCTGCTCCTGAACTTTGCTATAATGATGCTGTGGTATTACTGCTTTTTCACCATCATTAGAATGAGTTACAGTGACTTCATGTTCTTCTGTGTTACCTGCCAAATAGGGGAATTTTGTGAGCTCTATTATCCATGGATCAGTCAGGCTTTGGGGCTTTCTATGGCTTGTTAAAGAGCATGCTCAAAGTTTCATCTGGAAGTCTGAAGGACAAAACAAGCATTGCCATCAGGCCTGTGCTTCCCAGAACCTTTTGGTTTCCTTTGTGACACTTAAATCCCAGCTGAGATGAACTGTAGGTGGGAGTGGTTGGTCAGAGAAGCAAATTCTTCGAAGTATGTTCCCCCTTCCTCTGTTTCTGAAGTAAGTAAGGCAACAAACCCAGCTGCTACAGCATTTCAGTACTGAATTTATCAGAAGGCAAGTAGCTAATCTTTCCTTGGAGAATTAACACAAAGGAAGGAAGCCAAAATTACTTACTTGGAAAAGTCATGATGTTGAGCAATTCTCTTTTCCAGCTTACTTTGAGTGTCATAATGAGTTGCATCAATGAAGTGGTTATGGGAAATACAACTGTACTGTATGTAGATCTTTTTTCTTGCCCCTTCAATCTGAGAACCAGCCATATGCAGAATTTCTATGTAGAAGCAGTAACAAACCAATGATAAATATGCTCTGTGTGTAGGTTTTATCACTTCTAACAGTGCTGGCAAACACCACCTTCGTCCCTGAAATAAAATCCCTAGATAAAACAGTAAATTTCCAAATACTGGTCTGGTCAGGGGAGTTAAGTCTGCCCTGTGAGCTTTCTTTAAATGTGTCTTGCCCCACAGACTGCTAACAATAAGTACCATTTCTGAGGTTTTGTGACAATTTGTCTGTCAGGGAAGGCTGAACAAACTTCACTGCCTGGGCTGTAGCAAATGACTCACAGGCAGCCTCACTCATTTGTCTCACAGTTACTTGAAATTGCATCTCAGCTAATTCCAGTCTTGCCATACCAGCACTTAACAAACGTTTTCTCATGGCCTCTTGAAGAGCATAACAAAACACTTTAAGCTGTTTCTGGTTGGCTTGCAGGTGAATCATGATTCCAGTCACCGAGCTGCGCTACTTTGCTGACACTCAGCCAGCCTATCGCATCCTGAAGCCCTGGTGGGACGTCTTCACCGATTACATTTCCATTGTGATGCTGATGATCGCCGTGTTCGGAGGGACGCTCCAGGTCACCCAGGACAAAATGATTTGTTTGCCCTGTAAATGGGTTACCAAAGACTCTTGCAATGACTCTGTCAGGGGATGGACAGCGGCAGCCCCGGAGCGTACCTACTACAACACTAGTCTTGTTCCCTCTGCGGACTCGGGGCCCACGGGGATCCGATACGATCTGGACCGGCACCAGTACAACTACGTGGATGCCGTGTGTTACGAGAACCGTCTCCACTGGTTTGCCAAGTATTTTCCCTATCTAGTGCTGCTACATACCCTCATCTTCCTGGCTTGTAGCAACTTCTGGTTCAAGTTCCCAAGGACCAGCTCCAAGCTGGAGCATTTTGTGTCTATTTTGCTTAAGTGTTTTGACTCTCCATGGACAACGAGAGCATTGTCTGAGACAGTGGTGGAAGAGAGTGATACCAAACCAGCATTTGGAAAAATGAATGGCTCCATGGACAAGAAATCCTCCACGGTCAGTGAGGATGTGGAAGCCACTGTTCCCATGCTGCAGAGAACAAAGTCTCGAATTGAGCAAGGGATTGTGGACAGGTCTGAGACCGGAGTCTTGGACAAAAAGGAAGGTGAGCAGGCCAAAGCACTCTTTGAGAAAGTGAAAAAGTTCCGTACTCATGTGGAAGAGGGAGACATAGTTTATCGCCTGTACATGAGACAGACCATAATCAAAGTAATCAAGTTCATTCTGATCATTTGCTATACTGTGTACTATGTCAACAACATAACATTTGATGTGGACTGTAAAGTGGACATTGAGAGCTTGACTGGCTACAGGATGTACCGCTGTGCTCATCCTTTGGCCACTCTCTTCAAAATCTTGGCTTCTTTCTACATCAGTCTGGTGATTTTCTATGGTTTGATCTGCATGTACACTCTGTGGTGGATGTTGAGGCGGTCGCTCAAGAAATACTCCTTTGAGTCCATCCGGGAGGAGAGCAGTTACAGTGACATTCCTGATGTGAAAAATGACTTTGCTTTTATGCTCCATCTGATTGATCAGTACGACCCCCTCTACTCCAAGCGCTTTGCTGTCTTTCTGTCAGAGGTGAGTGAGAACAAATTGCGGCAGCTGAACCTCAACAATGAGTGGACTTTGGAGAAACTACGCCAGAGGATCACCAAAAACTCTCAGGATAAGCTGGAATTGCATCTTTTCATGTTGAGTGGCATTCCTGACACAGTCTTTGACCTCATTGAGTTGGAGGTCTTGAAGCTGGAGCTTATCCCTGATGTCACTATTCCCCCCAGCATTGCTCAGCTCACCAGCCTTAAGGAACTGTGGCTCTACCACACAGCTGCCAAAATTGAGGCCCCAGCCCTTGCCTTCTTGAGGGAGAATTTGAAATCTCTCCACATCAAGTTCACAGACATTAAGGAGATTCCTCTTTGGATTTATAGCCTGAAGACACTAGAGGAGCTTCACCTGACAGGGAATTTGAGCGCTGAAAACAACCGGTACATTGTGATAGATGGACTGAGGGAGCTGAAGAGGCTGAAGGTGTTGAGGATGAAGAGTAACCTCACCAAGCTGCCACAGGTGGTGACAGATGTTGGTGTGCATCTTCAGAAGCTTTCCATCAACAACGAGGGCACCAAGCTCATTGTCCTCAACAGCCTTAAGAAGATGGTCAACCTGACAGAGCTTGAGCTGATCCGGTGTGACTTGGAACGCATTCCTCACTCCATCTTTAGCCTCCACAATCTGCAGGAAATAGACCTGAAGGACAACAACCTAAAGACCATTGAGGAAATCATCAGCTTCCAGCACTTACATCGTCTCACTTGCCTTAAATTGTGGTACAACCACATTGCCTACATCCCCATGCAGATAGGCAACCTGACCAACTTAGAACGCCTTTACCTGAACCGTAACAAGATAGAAAAGATCCCTACCCAGCTCTTCTATTGCCGAAAACTTCGGTACTTGGATCTCAGCCACAACAACTTAACTTTCATACCACCAGATGTTGGACTTCTTCAAAACCTGCAGAATCTGGCTGTGACAGCCAACAGGGTAAGTGAGCAAAGAGCTGAGTTGCTGTGTGAGGAAATAGCGCTGGCACTTCTGTTATCTGTGTGATTAAACATGCTACAATGGTCTGTGGATACGACTGGCACTGCTTTTGTATCTCTCTGAGGGGTTTATCTAAGGCAAAACATTGCAGATAGCTCCAGGGCAAGCCTGTCTTCCAAGAGCCCTTGTTCTGTTGCATTTCCTCTCTTACCAGTGTGACTGCTTCCAACAGCCAGTTGGATGCTGTTTAGAAACTTTGCAAGTCGGTTGTTTCTCTGCAGTTGGAAGCATGTAGTCTCTAGATTGACATAGATTTTGGGTTTAAAATGGAGATCTGAGAAACTAGTCTTAATCTAAAACTATGTGCTAAACCTGTTTACTTCAGACATGGACATGCACTATGGGAGCAGCCATGTAGGGAGTGCATGTCTGTGGCTTACAGCTTTCCTTAGAGTACTTTGCATTTGCAAGGAGTACTCTGTAGTTTGGTCTTGTAAACATGTGCTTTTTGTTTCAGTCTTAAGTGCAGGGCAGATTACAGAGGATGACCAAGTGTGCTCTGCTGCCTGGTGTACCATAAGCTGTTTCTTGGCTTGTGTTGGAGGGTGTTTATTTGCTTAAAGCAAACTCTACCCACGTCAAGTTTTTTGTTCCTTTGTTTAAGACTAAGGAGACTTCATTTACCATGTCTGACAAAGTTGAAGCTTTCATTCATTTTATCTGCAAATTCCTGGGAGACCTGCTTTTTCCCTTTGAGTTTATTATCACCTAAAGTTGAAAGAGCCTCTAACATAAGTACAAATTGCAGACAGACATAATTAGGTGGTTCTGGGTTCTTCTGGAACCAAGCAAAATTGTCCTGGAGCAGTGCTAGTTTTCACTGTCGTACATCAAGGTCCTTCCTGCTATTGGCAAGATCTGTTCCTGGCTGAACACTGCCAGATTGCTTGTGAGAGACACAGAGCAGCTTGAGTGTGGTTTGGCTTTTCACAGAAGTGCTCTCAAATCAAGTATTTAATTGCTAATGCATTTCAGTATTAGACAGGATTCCTAAAACTCCAGCCACATTTTGAGGTTAGTGTCTGAAAGCTTGTTATGCCTCTGCAATGTAGGGGCAGACAAGGGGCAGTCGTTCAGCAATTCCAGCTGAACATCTGCTCACTGGGGTTTCCTGGCACTGGATGGTTGTGCATCTGTTTGTGTGGGTGGCTGAAGCTCTGGTAAACTTTGTGGTATGTTACTGTTCAGAATTCAGATAATTCTGCACCATTTGCCTTCTGGCAGCCTTCCTAGCACAGCTTCCCAAGGGTTAATCTGCAGTGTATCCTCTGCAGTTTTGGGGTGGAGCATCTATTGGATGAGAGGAGTTAGAGGCAGCTCCATTTTCTGCAGCACAGTGTGGCACCACCCGTTTCTCGCTGGAGAAGAACCATGCAACAGGAAGGCTGGAGCAGCCTTTCTTCTGGTGTGTTCAGAAACAAAAGGTGATGAGGACCCAGTGGAACAGCCAAGCTGTTTGTGTCCTCTGCAGGTACCTGGGCAAGCCAGAATTACACCGGGGCTCTGACAGCCTGGTTACTCCCAGTAAATGGTGACAGCAAGAAACACAAGGACTGGTAGACTGGCACTGCCCAAGGCCAGGAATTATCTCAAATGCCCTCTCCTAGCTCAGCAGTCAGAGACTTCTGAAGTTGGCTGGCACTACTGTCCCATTCTGGAAAGCAGGCTGTTATAACACATTGCTTCCTTCCTAAACCAATACTTGTCCCTCAAATAACTCTATTATTTTCAAGAGTCTGTGATCATATGTTGCTGTTTGCAAAACACTCCAGTACCAGTAACAATGACTGCATTGAATTGTCTCTAATTGGTCTGGTTTCATCTTGGCTTTTCCTTAGACTCCTCCTTGTTCAGAATGGATTACAGACTAATTTAGCCACGAATGATATAATACATAAGTTGAGTTTTAGAAAGGTCATGTTTGCTTTTAAAGGCAAATGATAGCCTCCAGGCTGAGACTTTGTATTAAGGGGAGAATCCTGAGTTGCTGCATTTAGTTTCTAGCCTAGTGTTTGCTAAACCTTAGCCATAGAAAGAAATTCTTTGGGAGGACTGGACTATTACAAGGGTTTGCTAGAAATAAGCCTTACTAAATTAGTGATATGTGGTTACTTGAAGGTGGTGCTGGGAAAGCTAACAGCTGGTGGCTTCATGTCTGTTGTTGTTGTATTTTGGTGCTGTAAAAAACCCCTATGACTTGGAGCCTAGAAAGTCTTCACAACATTTCACAGCCCTACAGAAGTGATGGAAGAAGATTCCCAGTTCTCAGGGCCTGGAGGTTGTACCAATGTAGCCTCTGCTCATCTTACAGCCCAACTAGGAATCCTGACTAAATCCAGTCTTTGTTAAATATAATGTCAACTGTAGAATGGCTTGTTAAAGCAAAGGAACTAATATCCAATGATAGAATAAAGGATTTGGGATGGAAGGAAGCCAATACAGATGGAAGCATGTGACAATATCGGCCAGCTGTGAGCAGGTTTCTGGTCCTCTAGTCCTGGCCTTGGAGACAATATCTGCTTTAGCCATCATCATTGGTGATCTCTTGTAACTAGTGCAATGGAATCCATAAAATCATGATGCTGGAAGCACCCAAAGCAGGAAGCTCAGAAAGCAGGAACTCACTCAAGGGAGAAGTGGATGATTGAAAACAATGACTCTGTAAATCTTGGAGCTTCATGTTGGCTTGTTGGTCACTTGTGAACGTGTGTCCATGTTTACTGGTGACTTTGCCTATGATTGGTTTCTTTTTTTCAGATTGAGAGTCTTCCACCAGAGCTGTTCCAGTGCAGGAAGCTGAGAACCTTGAACCTGGGAAACAACGTGCTGCAGTCACTGCCCTCCCGGGTGGGAGAGCTGACGAATCTGTCACAGATAGAGCTGCGAGGGAACCGCCTGGAGTGCCTGCCCGTGGAGCTGGGGGAGTGCCCGCTGCTGAAACGCAGTGGGCTCGTGGTGGAGGAGGACCTGTTCAACACCCTGCCCTTGGAAGTCAAAGAGCGCCTGTGGAGGGCAGACAAAGAGCAAGCTTGAACCCTTGAGAAAAGGGAAAAGCCTCTTATCAACTAGAAGGAAGCAAAAGGCCATTTCAGTCCCCTTTCACCCAGATGCTCCCCTTTCTCCACTCCGATCACTATCAGACTGGCCAAGGAGTCCTTGACAAACATGACTCTGAATGAGTCAGCTTCTTGCCTCAGATGCAGGACGGGGGAGGCTTGGGATCAGGATGAGGATCAAGACAGATTAATTGGCCTCTGAGCAGGGCCTGGGGGGAATTAGAGGTGTTGCTGTTCTTCTGGACAGGAATTGGGGTGAGGTGGATGGTGCTGGTGAGAAGAAATGACCTTTGAATGGAGGAGAAAATGAATCTGGGGATTGCTGCATTGCTCCTAACAGGGCTCATATGTGTCAGGGACTGAGGGAGTCCAGTCTCCTGCAAGCAAAGATCAAGACAAGGAAACCTCTTGGAGGAAAGCTCTTGAACCTCCATCTCTGTGACACCTGGTACTGCTCCCCTCTGACTCAGATTCAGTCAGTGAGGCCCCAGATTGGGGTGGGATAGGACACAGACAGCTGATTTTATCTAGATGCTGGCATTAGGATTTGGGAGATAAACACCTCGCAGCTGCTTGAAGGCAGAATTTTTTTTTTTTTTTACCAATTTTCTTTTCCCTTTGCACACTCCCCACCTTCTCCTCTGCCCCTGGAGAAGGAACCAAACTATGTGTTCCTTTAAGATTGCACTACTGTAACAGTTTCAACTCACTTGTGCGGGTGAGTAGATCACAGCATCCTTCTCCAGCTGATGTCCTGGGGGCACTAACTGACACAATTCCAGAGCTTTAGCCTGTTCTGGAATGGATGGTTATAATGCCAGTGGAAGATCTGGATAAAAAGCAGTTGGACTGTCTATCTGCTTTCTCAGAAGCATCGAAGCTTCAGGATCTGGCTTTTAGTTCCAAGCTACTTTTAATTGCTGGTATTTGATTGCATATCAAGTAGGAATGTACAACTGGCCAGTATGTCAGGGGCTCTCATGGGGCTGGAGAGGAAATTTGGGTTTCCTCTGCACCTCTTGTCCCCCATCCTACCTTCCCCCACAATTAAGTTGTTCAATGCTCTGCCAGTGTTTTTCATGGACGCAGTCTAGAGAGCTGCTTGATTGTTCTCTTCTGTTGTTCCCCTCACTTTAACAGCTGTCAGTTCCTGTTACACCTCTTGACCTAAATAAGAGGCTAAATGCTGATTGAACCTGGTGCTGGAAAAGAAACCTTGTCCTCCTCTTTCTTCCCCTTTTCATTCCCTCAGTGTTAAGGAGGAGAATGAGAATCCTCTGTGGACTGAGCTCTTCTGGCATCCTGGAACAGAGCAGCCTTTACTGAAACAAGTTTGACCTGTTTGGTGGTATTTGACAAAAACCCCTCAACCTTCTGGGCTGGCAGAGGTAGATAAAATTTAACAGTTACTGATAATCATGTCCTTAAGGTGGGGTGGTTAAGATGCCTCCAGGACACAGAGGTCTGTGCTTTTCCATCATAAGGAAGAGGAGGTGCCTGGACCTACAGGTCCTGGTTGTAACCTTCTGCATCAGACCAACAGGTCGGCTCCGAGGTGCAGTGCTGCAGCCTGGGGCACGAGAAGTGTGGAAGCCTCCCGTGTGTACAACGGGGGAAGCTACATCCAGCTCCAGAGTGATTCCTGACAAGCTGCCAGAGAGTGCCCTGGCTTAGTGGATTGTGGTGATCCCGTGGATGTTGGGGCAATAAGGCACAGTGTGGCTCTCTTCATCAGATGTAAGATATGAAATATATATATACTAAATATGCTGAAACCATGAACAATGTTAACTGGACTCTGGATTTATTGATGTTCGGATGCTTAAATAAAGCTACATTAAAATCAGGAGATCTGTTTATAAAACTGCTTTCAAGAAAAATGTAAATCTTGCTTCCCTTACTATTATGAAAAGTCCATTCATTATGAAAAGTCTAAACAGTCCAGGGTATAATATAATTAAATCTCCATCTGGGAGGCAAGGTACTGTAAAAGCTTTTCTGGCTTCTAATAGGGTTAGTGTCTTGAAATTGTGTTAGAGCTGGGGCCATAGCTGAAAGGATGGGGAAGGACTGATGCTGATTGGATTGTATCTGTATTTGCCTGAGCATTTTGGATCACAGAAAGGACAGAAATTGCTAGGTGGGCTTTGCTTCTTGTGTAAAGCAGGAGTGGCTTCAGGCTTAGGTACAGAAATGCTGTTTTCCAGTCAGTTCCCTGTGGTGGATGTGGGGGCTGTTTGGATGGTGAAGGCACCTTTTTTCCTTAGTCTGTGCTAAAAGCTAGCACTGGAGAGTAATGGTCACTGAATGGAGACTTGGACTCTGTTTGCTATTCAAGGCCACTGGGTGGCTGTTTTATTACACGTGTATTTTAGACTAGGCAGGGCTGAAAGGGCAAAGCACCTCCTGGCAGTTTCACCTGGCTCACAGGAGCAGTGAGATTTCTCCAGGATGTCTAGATTGGACATGAGTGCTTTGACTCTTGATTCCAGGTGTGGTCTTAGTTATACAACCTAAACTTTGCACAGCTGGGTTAGAGTTTCTATAAGCAGCTTCTGAAAGTGTGCTGCAGTGCTTCTAGAAGCTTTCAAGCCTCCTGAACAGCTCTGTATCCCAGCAGGATGGGTGAACAACAGGCTGTTCTGCCAGAAGGGAGGAACTGCCTCCAACTTCTGGTCAAGTCATAGTGCTGTGCTCCTGCTGCTTCCTGAGTAGAGACTGCCCTGGGCCTGAGGTGTGCAAAGCAATTATAAGACAGGCTGGTATTGATCATGCATGAAAACACCAGCTTTGTGCTGCTTTTGCAATAGTCCAAGCTTAACTCTTTTGGTTATGACTGCTGGGGCTTGAAGCTCCCTGTGTGGCAAAATGGGGATGAGCAGTCTGATAACATTTTGTACCAGAAACACGGGTGGCACAAATACATTGTCACTCAGAAAGACAGCAATAGGTATTATTTACTTTGGATACATGCTGCTTGGTCTCCCTTTTGATTCCAGAGTATCAGTCTTGTATGATGAGATGGAAAAAGCTTTAAAACGTCCAAGGATAGGATCTAAACCATAAGTCCTGAACATTTTTATGACTGAGGACTGCTGCAAAACTCAACCCACAGCAGAGCGAGTCACTCACTTCCCAAACTTTTCTGGATTGCTCATTCTGTGAGGGATAACCTTACATTAACAATCCTTCCTCACTTGCAAGTATTCAATCCATGAATATTCTGTATTTTCCTTTAAGTTTCCATCAGAGTAAGCTTAGGGGGTTTATTTCTGGCACAGATCTGTGCATTCACAAAAGGCATTCAGGTTAAGCAGACAGTCACTGCCCTGGTCAGTGTCTTGTTCTCCTGACAGGCTTTTCAAAACAGTAGCAAACCAGATTATTTATTAGCTGCTCAACCACACAGCAACTTGAATTAAACCCACCTGTTTCCTTAATAGCACTTCTGAGCTGAACAAGTTCTTGGAGATCACAAGGACGCTCATCCCATGTTAGGATTGAAGGTTAGTGACATGCACTTTACCTTTCCTGCTAAATACCCCAAAAAACGATGTTGCAATTAATTATTTTGAACCAGCTGAAAGGCAAGGAATACCAAACCTATGTAATGTGTAAAATTGTGCTGTACTCTGACACTGTGCACTGGAATGTTAGCTGAAGTTGTTCTGTGTTTCAGATTGCTTTCTGATTTTATTATTTGATCTCCAGTTAATTCAGCACCTGGAAGTAATTTACTCTGTCAGTCTGAGTGGTTAAATAGCTGTTACAAGTATCTTTCATGATGTGCTGTTCTTTCATATTAATTGTCACTTCTTTTTAATATCCTACCTCATTTTTATTTTTTCTTATTACCATTTATACACTCCATTTAGCTCACTCCATTTTAATTAAAGTTCTTGGTGTTCATTACCGTAAATAGTATTAAGTGGCTTTCTGTTGCTGAACCACATGAAGTCCTCTCCTTCCTTTTTTTTTTCCTCTAACAATTGATTCTAGGAATTTTGAGAACAGTAACACATCCTTTACAGAGGATGAGTTGTTTGGAAAAAAGTTTCATATTGTATTGATTCCTAGGCTGTGACATTGTTTCCTTTCCTTACCTTTTTTTCCTGCTTTAGAGTGGAACTCAGATGGTTTGAGTTCTTTGGATTTTTAAGCTTTTTTTAGTCCTCCTTCAGGGGAGGAGTAAATTTCTTTCCCCTCATCAGTAGCTGTGCCTTCTCTAGGGATCTGTTAATGTAACATCTCCCCAGAGGCACTTGCTCCCTGGAGTGTATTTGTAGCAGTGCCTGCCTGAAGCCAACTCCTCCCTTGGATTCTTTTTCTTAAACGGTGAAGAGATTTCCTAACTTCTGGGGTGACTTCTCACTGCCAGACAATATTGTCATACTGTTCTGAAAGTCACCTAAGGTAAGGCTGTGGGGATGCTGGCTTAATAAAATTATTGCTTAAACTTCACTTTTTAAATTTTTCCTCCATTTTAACCCTACTGTTTGGCCACAGTGGATAATGTACTTTTCCCAAGTATGTGCCAAAACCGAGTGAGTTTTCTGTCCTACCTCATTCTAACAGTGTACAAAGCACAACTGGAATGGGGCAGGATTATTAAAATTTGATTCAGACCCTTCTCCCTCCAGTGGGTTAATATTCAACTGCTTTGGGAGTATGAAATCCTCCAGAAATCTCATCTCTAAAATCCAGTTTCAAAAGTAGCAGCACTTGAATTGCTGGACCCCAATGGCAAAGGTGAACTTCATGTGGGTTGACACAAAGGCTTAATTTAGGATTCCTGGAATTTTCCATCCCTTCCTTCCTCTGTTTCCTTTAAAGGAATTTTATTGGACAATGGAAGAATTTTTCTGGAGGAGACTTAATGAGAAGGGGGCTACTGAGCCTGAGTCATCTTTACAGCTGACAAATGTGTCCATTTCAATAAGTCACTACTCATGGCTTAAACATGGTTCACTCCCATTGTGTAAATGCACGAGCAGGGCTGTGGTTTGGCATCTGGGACATGCAACTTGGTGTAACATTTCAGAATCATGACATTGACTTTGTACGTGGGATTGTTTGGGCAGCTGAGCAACAGCACCTTCCCTGTGAGCACTGAAGGCTGCTCTGGTTTGCTCTGAAAAACTTGTATGACTGGACACTTTACCAGAATAAAAGTTTTAATTTGCATTTTCTTTCTATGTCTGCTTTCTTTGGTGTTTCCTGTGTATAAAGGCATTCAGCCTTCCATGATGTCACTTTTCAAAAGACAGATGTTAATAATTCCAGCTATTGTGTAGGATTATTGGGTTGTTTTACTCATTGCACAAGTCCTTGTGGATTATGACTGAATTTTCTGAATTAAGTAGATGTACGGAGAAAGAGGTGCTGCTCTGTGACAAGCTGGGTCTGTGTCGTGGATTTCACTACCACTTCAATAAGTGCCTGAAACATTTTCTCTTGCTGAATTTAAGGCTGTTGGAGCTTGTCTGCACAGTCCTATAGAAGTCCAGTTGGGTTTTCAAACTGCATGCGTGTCTCTCCTTCCATAGGAAAGGGATAGGGAGTGAAGGCAATGGAGACAACTGCCTGTTGCCATAGGAATTGTCTTCAGACTGGTAAATTATTTCAGTTTCTGCCTTCCCCATGGACTCCTTAACTAGAAATGCTGGCAGAGAGCGTCTTTCCCAGTTCATGACGTGTTACAGAGAATCAGCCTGTGACTTGCAAAGAAAATTTGAGTTTCTGTGCAGCTCTTTTATTGTGTAGAAAGGTGTTTCCCTGTGTTTCTCTTGTGTTTTGCCTTCCCTCATTTCCTTTGTCCTTGACTACAGTGACATTGTCTCCACTTCGGACAGAGAATGTAAACAGGCTTGGAAACAGGTGAGTGGGAGTTTGTCATGCTGCTTATTGAAGAGTTTTAATGAAATGCAGGACTGAACCAAGAAAGGAGAGGTCAAAATGCCCCTTGTCATCTAAGGCTCACCTGGACCTCAGCTTTTTTTGGCAAGGATTTACCTGGTCTTTGAGGAGCTGAGGAAATCGTGCTTCCTTTTGCATCTGGTTTCTCATTAAATATTCTGTCACTTGTTGCTGATCATATCAAAGACTTCAGGAGAAGTGAGGTGGTCCAGTGGAAATTTTTCCTCTGTGATAACCCTGGCAGCTCCACAGCAGCAGTTTTGGTGAGACTGCTGAGCTGCTTGAGCTGGCTTGGCCCCAAATAGCTTCAGTAGGAACCCTTATTGAGGAGGAAATTGGGATAATCGTGCCGGTGCAAAAGGCATTTGAAACACTTGATCTGTACCTTTCCTAACATGGGATGGACTTTGGCAGCCTCCAGTGGAGTTTGCCAGAAATTTTCCTGCAGAGCTGGCAGGAGAAAATGTTAAGAGTCTGCAAAAAGAGCTCTTGGAGGTGAGGAGGAAGGGAAGGAAAAGAAGCCATTTCCCAGTTTTGTCTAAGTACTGTTAACCTTTCTATGTAAAACTGGGAGAGAAGGCCTTACAACAGTGGCATCCTTCTCTGACTTTTTTTGGGCATTGTGTGGCCAGAGTGGTTTTCCTCTTGCTGGAAAGGTCTTTCCAAGCCTCAAAATACAGGCATGGCTGGAGTGGCAAAGAACAGGACGACTCCTAAGGACAGACACGGAAAGCTCCTGGAACCAGGATGGGTTTTATCTCCTGGTAGTTGCTGCATTGTTTGCTGTAATCTGCTGTTTATATTGCTCAAAACATTCCATGGAACAGGAAAACTGTGGTTTGCTGTTGTGGCATGAACCAAAACAGCCTCTGGAGTCATCGTGTGTGCGTAAGGTGGGGAGTGGAGAAGGTGACGTTACAAATTGCTGGGAAAAACCTCCGTGTCTGGGAATGAGAAGGACATGACACGACAGTGACGGAGAGGGACCAAGGAGTGGCGTGGGAGTGTTTTCCAGGAGTGTTTCTCCAGGATTGCTGCCTCCTGGGGATTGGTGAGGTGGGTCACACGATGAACTTGCAACCAACAGCCTACAGTATGTTTTTTTCCCCACTGGTCACGCATCTTCCTGGAAAACATTGCCACTCCATCAGTTGGTGAGAGACTGTTAAGAGGAAGGAGGAACTTCTGGGATATTTTTTTGAGCTTTGCAACATTGGAGACTGATTTTTTTTTTTTCCTCCTCCAGGTTTGTAGCCCAGTGATTAAAGTCTAGCAAAATTTAACTTTTTAAACTACTGAATTTATATCCTCCTGTGTACAGGGAAAAGCCTGAAAATAAGTTAAACCCATAATTTCCTCTTTATTAAAAAGAAAATTTAATAAGGTGTGGAGGGATTTTATCCACAATCAATCCCCTTACAGAATAGAAAATTTTTTCAAACAACCTGTCTTTAAATGGATTTTCAGTTGCTAGGATGTAAACACTTTTCTGTGAGCATTTTGCATTCCTTCCTTTTGTTGGGTTTTCCTTTGGCTGGGTGAGTGATGCAAGAACCCGCCCCCATGGTGTTATTTTTGTAGTGCTGCTGCAAGGGTGTTTTCAGTGTTTCCTGTAGGGGCCAAACACATTTTCTTCTAGAGAGAAAAACCTTCCCCAGGGATTCCCGATGGGAGGGATGTGTTGGCTGGGAGCGCCACCGCTGGGCTGGCAACTGTTCTCCCTCTCTGTCTCTCTCTTTCTTTTCTGCATTTTTGCTCTCTGGTTTGAACTTTGGGTGCATTTGGCTTATTTGTAAATATTACATGGACTTCTGGAGCTGCAGGAGAGTGAACCGAGCAAGTGACAGTGTAAATTACCAAAAAACAGCTGTGAATTAAAATAGCAGAAGTATTCTCTAGGGGTTTTACCAAACCCTCAGTGAAAGCTCTTTACCACCCTTTAGTTTGTTTGTCACCTCCTGGGTTGTGGAGCCCTTTCAGCGGATGTGCTGAAGTGCTGGCAGGACTCACTGACTGAGCAAAAAGGGCTCTGTAAACCCTGAATCAGTACTTTAAATTTATTCTAAGACATCTTGATCTTTTATTCACACTTGAATCTTATTTTACTCCCTCTTATCTTATTTACCCCTGCGATTACTAGTTTACTGCCCTACTTTTAAATCTGGGTTATTAATTAAAAGTGATTCCTCCTTGGAGCTAAAATCTTCATCAAGTTTGTGACTGCACTTGCATAGAAAATTTTTGTGTGCTTTATTACCACCAACAGCCAAAGCAAAACTGTGCAGCCCTGAATGTCCCTGCCAGGAACAAAGAGCTGGCGATGGGGACAAAAATCTCTGGAGCAGTGCAAGAGTCCAGCAGCCCAGCGCTGGCTTTTATCACATGCTGGGACAAGGATCACGTGGAGAGGCGGGGAGTCAGCCCTGCAGAGCCCGGGTGGCATCGTGGTGGCATCTGGGGAGCTTCTGGATGGCATCTGTAACCCAGCATCAGATCCAGAAGGTAAGGAGCTGCTCTCCGGGGCGGGAGTGTGTCCAGAGTGCAGGCGGGTGATGCTGTGTGTAAGAGACAGTCACTGCTAGTTAACCTGTCAGCAGGTCTAGCAAAGATCTGCTTTACAAACGCTTTATATCCTGCTCAGCTTCTTGTATTACATTAATTTTAGTGTGTGAGTGTCGTGGCTACAAACTCTTCCGGGGGCAGTTTGTCCCACAGAGCTCTTGGAGGGATTTTTTCCTGTGCCCCTTCTGTCTGTGCTGCTCGGTTCTCATCCCTGAACTCGAAATCTTCCTGGCAAAGGATAATCTCCAGGGTATTCTATATAAAGAAACTGAGTTCACTGCCAACAGAGTTCATTTTGTAAAGGATTGTGTAGTGAACCGTGAGAAATCACCCAGGGATTTTTTCCTTAGAACAAAGCTTTCCAGCTTGTAAAGGAATCTCATTCTGATTTGGCACACAAGTAGGACTGCCCTGTTTGCGTTAGTGGGCTTGGTGGTTTAACAGCTTCTGGTTACAGGTCTTAGATAAGAAATCCCTGAACCACAAAAGGCTCGAGTGATGAGATCTCTGCTTTGTGTAGACTGAGGGATTGAGATAGGTTGTTCTTAACTGTTTGGAATTTCAGCCTCTTAATGAATCTTTTGCAACCGAAGCGCCTCTTGAAATTAAAAATTGAGAACATGCTGCCTGGCTGCAGAGCAGAAGCTGGGATGCTTTGCACACTGGAAAGGGCCAGAACTGTTTTCTTTTGCTTTGTGCTGCTTCCCCCGAGGACTCTGGGGAAGAGCAGTCACCCCGTGTCTCCCAGTTCCACAGGGATGGCTTCCTTGTCCTGGAGCAGTTTTTCAGCGCAGAGGAGTGTGACAGCATGAGGAGCCAGATCCGGAGGATCGTCGCGGAGATGGAGGTGCCCCCGCACTGCCGCACCGCCTTCTCCACCAGGGAGGAGGAGCAGCTCCAGGCGCAGGTACCCAGAAGGGCAGGGCTCTGGAAGGAGGAAGGGAAAAGGCAAATTGCTGATCAGGGTTCGCTCTGGGGGAACACGACCCTTTCTTCTAACTGAACATAGCACCGGGAGAGGAATTTGCTCTCCAGCTTTCTGCAAATGTTTGTTGGGGTCTTATCAAGAGTGTTATCAGTGTGTGGCTCTGCCATGCTTTCAACCCCCGGTAGCCACAAGTAGCTCTCACAGATCACTTTGTACATGTTCTGTAGACAGAAAACTGGTTATTTTCCAGGCAGCCAGCAAAAGAAAAGCAAGGGTAATGTCTATGTGAGAGGTTCTTGTAAAGCCCTGATCAGCACCCAGACATGTAGTGTTGTGGAAAGCCTTTTTATGAGTGATTTTTCACTGTTTTGTTTATGCTGCGGCTTGGTGGGAAAAAGATGCAGGTGAGTGTTAATGCTTTTATTGAAGGTCCATTTATGTTTTTACAAGGATGCTATCTTTACTGGGCTCTTACCCCTGGCAGGGTAGCTCGGATTATTTCCTAACCAGTGGAGACAAGATTAGATTCTTCTTTGAAAAAGGTGTTTTGGATGAGAAAGGTAAGCCCTGGCCTGAGTTAGCCACACGGAGGGGACGGGAAAAGGCTGAGTGAGGGATTGGGGACCAGTTCCCAGCTCCAGGAATGATTCCTGCTTTGCAAACAATGTTAAATTATGATTTTGTTTTGTAGGTAACTTTCTAATTCCAAAGGAGAAGTCCGTCAGCAAGATTGGCCATGGTATGTTTAAAGGATGGGGCTTGGTCAAAAGAGATGTGGTTTTCAGACATGAGGGTTTCTCCAGAACTACTCACTGTGCATAACTGTCTCTACAATTCTCTCCATGCTGCCCCTCACTCTCTGCTCTCAAAGGACTTGATCTTCCGTTCCAATCCTATTCAAAAACCCCTTCTCAGAGGTTTTTCAGTGATGAATAGCTCAGAGTCACTGACATGCAAAAGTTTGGACTTCAGCCCTTGGCTCTTTTATGTAAGAGATTTGCTCTAAAAATTTACCACCTGAGACTGGGGACATTCAGTACAGACCAAACTCTCTCCTGTGTTCTGTGCTGTGTTGGGTTGCTGATGTTGAAGCTACCCTCCCTCCTGTGGTGTCACCAACACCTTTTCTTTACCCTCAGTGGTTCCAGTTTGACCTATTTCCTCTCTCCCAGTTCCTGGGCTTGCATTTTGATCCCTTTTGTTGTCAAATAGTACATGGAAAATGAGAGCAGGATTCCCTGTGCCTGCAAACATGTGAACTTTGTTCAGACTAAACTTCACTACAGTTGGAAATTCAGTACTAAGTGTTCTTGTTCTTTGGTTTTCTCAGAAAAACACTCCCTTTCCCAGGCCTGCTGCCACTCTGTCTCGCTTCAGCTTTTCCTCAGGGGAAGTGAAAACAACTGTAAATTCCTGCTGACCCAGCTACTTAACAATTCAAAAGCCTTCTCTAGTCTTATTTTCTGTAATTACTCATGTAATTACTCTCATCCCTTGCTTGAGAGCAGCTCCTGCTGGAGCTGCTGGTGTGTCCTGGTGGCAAATCTGATCAGGATGAGCTGGAAGCACAGCTCGGAGTCTTTGATTTGTGGATTTGTCAGAGCTGAGTTGTAGCAAGTGTCTGTACAAACACTGACCTGCTGGCTGGGGCTCTCTGAAGGGCACCAAAGATGAGCTCTAGCTCCTTTTTGTAGTACTTCACTTTTCTGGTACATCTTAAAAGGTGTGTTTTTAAAGGATGAATTCACCCATATGCCTCAGGGTCATGTGTAGTGGTTGTCACTTTGTAGTATAATACTGAATCACATAATATCCCATTTTTTTCACTGTTATACACTGGCTTTAATATATATGCAGTTTGTGGCCAGGGAGTGATTATATTTATGGTCTTTAATGATGATTGTACGACCTGTAAGCATCCTATCACCTTAGGTGTGATAAGCCACATTTATCCATCTTGGGAGGGATGAAAATTTCTGGCTGCAATTCATCCTGCTTGGCTGTGGTGTCTGCAGCTCATCACTGAGAGCTGCCACAATCCCTTCTCTTCCTGAAATCTTCCATCTGAGCTTTTTCTTTCCCCTTAGCTCTACATGCTTATGATCCTGTCTTCAAGCAAATCACCCACTCCCCCAAGGTGCAGGTGAGCTGTTACTGCTTCCTAGACTGGTATGGGGAAAAAAAAATAAATTGCAGAGTAGTTAATTAGTTTTCTTACACTCCCAGGGGGAGTAATTTTGTCAGTGAAAGGAAATTTAAA
The DNA here is from genome assembly GCA_013397915.1 of Daphoenositta chrysoptera. Classification (NCBI taxonomy): domain Eukaryota; kingdom Metazoa; phylum Chordata; class Aves; order Passeriformes; genus Daphoenositta; species Daphoenositta chrysoptera. Next base: position 58,962 of record VZRO01006863.1, on the reverse strand, counting down.
TATCTTCAAAGAATAATGTTAAATAGTGTGCAGAAAACATAAATCTTGGAAAATTTTCTTGCAGGAACTGGGAAGAAAACTAGGCCTTGAGAGACCAGTAGTTGTGCAGAGCATGTATATCTTCAAGGTACAGTAATTCAAGTTGTCTTGTCACTCAAGAAATAAGACCCTGGTAAGTGAGAAGCTGTGAAACTCTTCACACATCACTTTTTTTTCTTTGCAGCAACCTGGCATTGGTGGTGAAGGTGAGATTTGTGTTATCTCTGTATCACACTGCAGATAACGCTCCTTTAGGAAAGGAATATTACCAAGGAAAGGGCTCAGAATCAGACTTAAACCTGTGAGTTTGGTGGTCCAAACCTTCTTAAAATAATCTTTGAAATCCACATTTTTTCAGAAAAGTTTCTACATCATATGCAGCTTGAACAAAGCTGTTTTTACATTTGCAGCAGGCTGAAAGGTGGTATTTTTATGTAAGATTTAATGTGTGTCATAGGTGGGTGGGCAGGGGAGGGCTCTGAGTCAGGGAGATGCAACCCCGAAGTCCTTCTAGAGGAACTGGATCCCATTAAAGACCCCAATGACAGTTTCTCCTTGCAGTGACACCACACCAGGATGCCACCTTCCTGCACACGGAGCCTCTGGGCAGGATCCTGGGGTTCTGGATCGCCCTGGAAGATGCCACACAGGAGAATGGCTGTTTGTGGTTCATCCCTGGCTCTCACACCAGTAAGATGTGCTGGTCACCAGCACAGTTCTGCTTTTCCTTACCTCTAGAGCACACAGGGCAGCTTTAAAACTTCTGCTCACCTAAAGATTCACTCAGTGAGTGTAATTATAGTGCTCTTCAGATTTTAAGCCACTCCATCCTCAAATCCTGGAGCCAGGTGTAGTTATATCATGGTTTATGCTCCTATAGAAAGCAGAAATGGACCAAAGGTTGGCTTTGCATAAGTGTGTGACTATCTGTGTTCCTAAGGGTCTGTTGCAATGCACAGAAGGGGCCAAACAAAAGGCAGCTGTTTTATCTTGTTTCTGGACAGCTGGAAAATCCTAAATCTCTACTTAATGAAAAAGACCCCACCTCAATTACTAAGGAAAGTGTGACTATAGTAATAACAAAGTTCCTATCATTGCCAAAAGAAATCACTGATACTGTTCCTTTGCTGTGCAGAACGTGGCCAGGGGTTTAATTTTTGTGTGTTTGCTTTTTCTGTGGATTTGCAGATGGGATTACCCGGAGGATGGTCCGTGCAGCTTCAGGTGCCTCAACATGTGTAGAGTTTGTAGGGTCAGAGCCAGCCTACGATGACAAGCAGTTCATACCTCTGCCTATAAGTAAAGGTACCAACAGCCCCAAACGTGGCGCTTCAGAGCTCAAGAAAAAGGGAGCTAAAATCATATTTTAACCCTTGCACCTTCCTTTCCACTGGAAATCCAGAGCTCATCTTTTGGAAAACAGCAGTCCAGGTGATTCTTTCCCACAGGTGGACTCATCCTCATCCATGGCGAGGTTGTCCATAAGAGTGAACTCAACAGCTCGGAGTCCTCTCGCCACGCGTTCACCTTCCACGTGATGGAAGCCAAAGGCACCACCTGGAGCAAAGAGAACTGGTAAGGTCGTGATCCTCACAAGTGGCTGAGGAAATTGAAGCCTTTCCAATGCAATAATCAGGATAACTTGGGGGTCTTGCCTGTCAGTTTGTTGGTAGTGCCTCAGCTGGCGTTGATTTCGTACCTGCAGAGCTGGAATAGCCTCTGAAGTTTTGATTTCACCTCCTCTTTACTCCCTAGGCTCCAGCCAACTCCTGAACTGCCTTTTCCATCACTCTACACTTGAAGTTAGTGACTGGCTTGTGGAGTCAATAGATGATCAATATTCATTCCTGATTGTTCATTCACAGTCTCTTAAAACACGACCTTCACTAGATCAGCTCTCAATGCTCTTTCATCCTCCTCCTCAAAACCAGGAGCATTATCACAGCCCAAAACCTGCAGTAGACAGAAGCTTCTACTGCAGCAGGAACCCTGCCAGTATGGGAGTAGACACCCAGTCCTTTTGGTAAGGAAACACCTTCAGTCTTGGAAACAAACCAGTTAAGACCATTGCACCTTGACTGGAACCACTTCCCACGTGGTTCTCCTTGCAGATACTCAGTATTTCCTTGTGTTTAAGAGCCTAAGTGTATTTCTTGGCTGGTTGATTCCAGCAATGCAGGTGAACATGTTGTGGGGAGAAGCTTGATTTTCACCTCTAGGTTTCTGTCCTATTGTTGGAATAACAGTGATTTAAAACAATCTTTTTGTGGGTAAAATGAAGCAGGATGTCTGCTTTTTATAGTCAATCTTCTAAATACTCCTGGCAGACTGTAGCTGAGTGTTTTATCTCTGGGTGTGTTGATTAAAAAGATGACAATTCCTAAAGATTCATGTTGAAGTGATGGAAACAAAGAACCTCAATCAAACTCTTTACACTTAAATAAAAAGATAGAAATTCTCCTTTTCATCTCCATCATCTTTTCTTTGAGGAAGACACAGTGTGACCTTCTCCCAACAGATGGGGACAGTGCTAAATTGTCTGGTGAGCAGCTGGAACTCTCAATATGCACAAGAACAATTTCTATCCCCAAAACCTCACCAAACCCAAACAAACTTACAGCAAGGAATGCTTGGAAATGCAAGCTACATGCCAGGCAAGCTCCAGCCTGTATCCTGAACTGAAGCTGTGTAGGTGTGATTTCACCAGCACTGGTGCAGTGGCAACCCTGAGATAGGAGCCCAGTGTCCCCAGGAATTATATCAGAGTAACCCTAGTGCAGGAATTATATCAGAGTAACCCTAAGGCTGGTGAGGGCCGTGGCAGAGTGAACTCAAATCTTACTGACCCATCCCTTTCAAAGGTAAACTGGGGAGCTGGGTCATGGCAACAGCAGGAACATTGAATGCAAAGTTTCTGCATTCCAAAACTACCTTTTCTGCAGTTTGTTTGAAAGTTGGAAGCAGGGTAGAAGGAAAGCAAATTTCTCTGCCTCTGGTGCAATTTATGATGTCAGTGGTGAAGGCTGTGGCTTGTGACAGAAGCAACTCAAGTTCTGTCTGTCTTCCCATGAGAGGAGTTAATAATTTAGAATTCTGCTGAGGAGGGATAGTTTTCCTGACTTGCACCACCACCTGCAGGGTGCAAAACCATCTGCTTCAAGTGCATAAATAAAAAAAGCTGGATTGATTGGCAGGATTTCCTGTTAACTGTGAAGGAAACAGCCCAGCAGTTACTGAGTCTGGTTTCCTACAGAGTATCTGACAATTTACTGTGTTAGTAACCAGCTCTGGCCAACTTGGCATCCTCAGGAAAAGCAGCAGCAAATCCCAGGAGCCCTTCCCAAGCAGGGGGGTGAATTGGGCAATGCTGCCTCTCAGCTATTTCAGTCCTGGCCTGTTGCAGGGACACACAAAATTGGATTCTGGAGCCAATTCTGCTGACCCAGAGACTGGTTTTACTCCACCCCTGGTCTTATGCTCCCTCCCAAGACATGGTCTCAAAGCTACAGGGTTGCAGGACAGTGTTGTGTAAGGTACCTTGGACTTCTCCCACACTGTTCCCAAAAGTGAATTAAAAAAGGGTCAGAAGTGAACTTCATGGTGCAAACTAGAATCCTGGAATGACAATCTCCTGCTTGGACACATCCCTGGAGACAGGAAGAGGACACTTGTGTTTTGTTCTAATGGACACTTGGCAAACAAGTGAGAAGAGACTGTTGATGCAGAAGGGTTTCATACATAAAAATGGTTTTTTTGGCCACAAAATGGTAGCTGTAATTTTAATTAAATGGATGGAATTCAGTGGCTTTAGTCAATTTGTTCAGAGAAGCATTTTTATAAATTATTTAATTAAACATCTGGCTGAAAAAATGTGAAAAGTAGGAAACTGCAATAGTAGAAAATTTTATTGACTTCAACAGATTTTCTGCTTTCAGGATTAATGTGTAGTTTTAGCTGTGACTTTGCTTAATTTCCCCCCAGTATTGATTCCAAATGAATTTAGAGATTAAATCTTGAGAAAGATAAACCATTTTTCTTGCTGAAGCAAACTTCAGGGCTAAAGATTTTCTGTTCTTATTAGTATAGTCTAGAATGAGCAGTGTCTGACATTCCCAAACCTCCACCATCCCCCCTGGATAAACTCAGCTGTGGCAGCTACTGACTTTGGAGTTGTGTTTGTGCATTGTGGTGTGGTTTGGCTCTTGCTGATGAGGACTGGACACAGCTGGACACTTGTGTCTGGTTCCTGTGCCCACCCTTGTTTTCAAACATGCTTTACATCGTGCTTATACAGAAATGAGAGTTCACACATCAAACACAAGACACAGGACTCATTACAGAAAACAAGGTGCAGTACAGAGGTAGCAACATCTGAGACATTTGCTTGTTTATTTTTTCCTAATTGACTTACCTCTTCTTCCTCTGCTTCCCTTGGGCACCCAGAAGAAACTTAAACTGAATTATTAAACACAAGTGCTGTTTTTATCAGTCATATTTGTTGCTGTTAGAACATAAACCTGGCTGTTTTTGACGGGTAAAAACAAGACCAAATGAAAACCTTTATTTTAAATGTCTTTTTCATTTCTGTTCTCAACAGTTCTCTCTGCTGTACCAAAAGATAAGCTTTGAGCTTTCATTACAGTGCATTTTCTAGTACCACTTTCCTCTAGCAAGGGAGAAAATACTGTTCCTGGAAGTGCTTCTATGCCATGAGCATGATCTGGAGGTAGAGAGGCAACAGCAGATTATCAATTTGCGTAGTGTAAGCTTCCAAAAGAGAAACCAAACTCACAGATGCCAGAATCCAGGCATAGCTGGAGTTCAGATTCACACTGCTGTCAAAGATCAGAATGAGAGCCACAGCAATGATCTGAGCAAAAATAGCTGTCATTGTCCCTTCAAAGGTCTTCTTTGTTCCTGGCCATTTGATTTCCCCCATTGTACTGCCAAAAACAGAGGCAATGGTGTCTCCTACCCCTACTGCCAACACCCCAGAGTAGGGGACCAGTGCTCCTGCCCCGGGCAAGGTGCCTTTAGGAGCACAAGATCTGGGAAACAACCACACTGGGAGGGACATGCCAAGGAGGAGATAAATATGAGTCAAGATTAGAGGTCCACTGTCTCTTTCATCCAAGAAGAGAGAGAGCAAATGCCTCAGGGTTTGTCCAAAGGGTTTGATCCTGAAGTACCGAATGTACTCTAAGAAGATAAACACTGCCAGACACAGCACTGCAGCAACGTAGAGGAGCTGGCGGTCATAAATTAGTCCAGGAACATAAGTAGCTACAACAATGAAATGGAAATACTTCCTGGTTATAGTCGAGGCCTGGTGTTTTTTAGATTCAGATGATCTCTTGGCGTTCTGGTAGAAAACCACACCACATGCTGAGGCAGCCAAGAAAGTCCAATACACAAGAAGGTAAAGCCTTGTCTGTGTCTGAAACAGAAACTGGAGCAGCCAGAACAGAGGGTTCCTCTGGATCAGTCGGTACAGCCAGGGCATGATGACCCCTAAGCCTAACACTGCTGTCATCATGTGGAAAAACATGGAGGAGATCCACGTGCCCGAATCCAAGAAAGTGAAGAGCACGGTGAAAAAAAGACCAAGAAGAACAACTCCGACAACTGCTACCAGAAGGAAGAAGTCAATGGGATCCCCTCTCCCCTCAATTACGTTCAGTGAGCGCTTAATGAGCTGATTGAGAACAAAACTTACACCTCCAAGAACCAGCAGCGCTTCTCCGGGAGTAAAACATCGAGGCAACAAGTACAGCAAGATCATACTGAGGTAGACAAAAATGAGCAGCACTTCCAGCACCTCTATCACTTCCGAGACAGTCAAGGAATGTTTCATGGTGTAGATAATTATGCTGCCAGCAATACCAGTCAGGATGCAAGTGTTGGTTGGCACAGGTTTGGTGATGCCAACTGCTAGGACGGAGAGGAAGAGAGCGAGCAGCATTCCCGTGGAAGCCACGACGATGCCGAAGCGCTCGAAGTACACGCTGCCGGCAGCCCTGCACCGCTCCTTCATCACCACGCCCAGCAGGGGGATGACCATGCTGGCGGGCAGGAGGCCGCTGTTGGCTGCCCCCCGGAACTGGAACACGGCCCCGCCCTGCTGCAGCAGCCGGTCCCACTTGAACTGGACGTAGAAGGCCTGGAGGGCCAAAGCCAGGGAGCACCAGGAGAAGCGGTCCCACACCGCCGCGTGCACCGACAGCACCACCACCAGCACCAGCAGCGACTCCACCAGCACCCGTTGGTTCAGCATGATTCCAGCCCACCAGCCTCCAGCTCCCAGGATCTCAGGAGTTCCAGTGTGCTCAGCCGTCCATTAGGAAGAATTTCCTTTCATGCTACTGCAAGTCCTATTAAAAAAAAAAAAAAGCAAACAATTAAAGCAACTACTTGGACAGCTAAAGTGTTTGCGCAGCTATTTTGTTCTTAAACTCAATTTAAACTGATAGTTATGTGCCCATTGCTAATGTCAACACAGAGATAAAAAAAACCCACAAACCAGTGAGGTGAGCCAATCCTGCAGTTCACTTTCTCTGAGTGAAGGCTCACAGCCCACTGACAGCTGCCCTGCAAACCAAACTTTCCTTTAAACTTTTGGACTGGAAGATACGCAGTTGAGATAATCAGCAACAGGCATATTTACTCTGTTAGGTCAAATCTCATCTTATCTTCTTCAAATTGGGGGCATTGACAACATTGTGCAATTCTCACCAGCATTTATTGCTTTCTGGCAACCTTGATTTCTCTATGGATATGTAATATGATAATTTGATAATCAGCCATTACACTGGCACCTCTTCTGAGGTCTTTGAAGGTCTCAGGTTCTTTATTTCTGTTGGAAATATTATGGCTGATCCAGTTGTGAAACAGCGGATTACTTCATCCTTTCTGCTCCACCCTTAAGCTCATTAGCAGGAAATTTTTATTAAATTCTGCTCCCCAAGTCTCATTGCCAATATCTACAGCAGCTCCCTCACAGAAGGCCAGAACTTAAGTTCTCTTTTGGGTTTTCAGCCAGTGTTGAATGGTGACACCAGATTACAAAGCTGACAAAGTAAAAGCAATATTACTGAGGAACTATTACAGTTTGTACTGTCAAACTTCCTCAGACTGTGTGTCTGCAGAGTTTAGATATTTATGACTTTGTACTGAAAACTTAATTATTAATGGATTGCTTTTTGGCATCCTTATTCATACAGCCTGAAATACTTGATTGCCAAACAGCTTCATTACATGCATTGTTGCTACACAGCTCCATCAGGCCAAGTGTAATCTTTTGTCATCACAATTAATTTTTAAACAGCAGAAGAATTAATCATACAGTCAATAAAACAGAACTAGTCTGGGCAATATCTACCTCCAGCCAATAGCGGTTTTGGGGTCCTGCTCCTTTCTGTTTCTGAGCACTGGGGAGGGGGAAGCCTAAGGCTTATTTGAGAAGAGGCAGAGTAAATGTCCCCTGCCAACCAAAGACAGAGTCCTCCTGCTCAGTCTGGCAACCTTAAGGTTGCACCCCAGCTCCTGTATCAATGGCAGATGTCATCTTCCCCGCCAGGCTGCAAGACCAGGCAGAATTTCACTCTGGCTGAGGTCTCTGATGCAGCAGCTCTGAATGTTTAGACCTGACAATCCGCAACGCCAAGTATTTCACAGCTCAATTATTTCGTTTTCTTGTGCCTGCCGCAATGCCCTCCTCCACGCCTTCTTTCAGGCAACGTGAGGCTCCTCGGCACTGCCGCTCTCTCATCACAGAACGGGACTGGCACCCCCCGGTTCCAGCCAGACAGAGCGATCGGCATCCCGCTTGCTCTGGGCAGGGAAACGTCCCCCTGCCGTGCTGCCACACATCCGGCAGCCCTCGCCTCGCCCCCGCCTGCTCCCTCTCGTCCCCAGCTCCCGCCGCGCTGTGCGCTCCCCTCACCCCGCGGGCTGCCCGCGCCCTGCCCTTCCACGCTGCTCGCCGCCGCCTCCTCTCCCACGCAGCCGCGACAGCCACAACCCAGCCCCCGCAGCCGGGAGCGGCACCCTCCCCGGGAGTGTCGGCGGCGCTCCCGGGCGGTTGCCGGCTGCGGCGCGGAGCTGCGCCCGGCGCCCGGCGCGCCCTCACCTCACGGCCCGCCGCCATCTTGCC